>JAODAL010003784.1:0-167348 GCA_025379985.1 Phyllomedusa bahiana | reverse complement strand
CATCCCTGAGACGTACTTCCCTCCACAAGCAGTTATGCATACAGCCTGAAATGATTAAACAAATGTGAGGTATGCACTCTGCTCCCCCCTCTGTTATCAGGCAGGAGGTAGAGGGAAACAGTGTATAAGGTTGTGTTATATGGGATGGGTTCAGTGTATATGGCTGTGTTATATGAGGGAAGAGTGAATCTAGCAGCTAGAGACTCAGTAATTGCCCAGATCCTTCATATAGGGAAGAGCTCACAGAGCCTTTATTGTACAGACCTAGTCAGCATAGAAATCTGAGGCACCTAGTTTAATTTTCATTTTACACAGCTCAGAGGAGAGTAAGCACAGGGTGCAGGCAGCCAATCACAGAAAAGGGGGCATGGCCCGACCTCAGATTGCTGATTTAGGTCTAGACACACAGATTAGCTTATATCTGCTATACTAATTGACTTAGGTAATGCAAACCAATTGCAAAAGTGTTTATTTTCACTGTCCCCACCATAACAGATGTGATCTTTGTAGGGAGAAAACCCCTTAAAGTATTTGACCAAATACAGCAAACGTATTTTTAAGTTGAGAATCTTGTATGGTCCATGAATAATGCAAAAATCCAGATGTCCCTTGGCAGAAAAACGGTTCCCCACTGGTCTTAGGGCATGAGGATTGTGAGGCAGAATAATACGAGTAGATCACGATGGATCTATGAACATATCTCGTAGATGAAAACAACCAAATGCCATCCTTCAACTCTCTAGCCAGAGAGGCCTACACCAGGTCTATAGGAAATTCTTGGAAAAATCTGCAAGAAGCAGCTGTAAAGTTTTCATTCGACCACTAGTCATAATCATGAACTGGGAGAGTAGCTGCCGGAGGAAAAAAAATGGAATCATGGTAAATAAACCTCACTATTCGACTAAATTGATCTCTGTTACGCTAAGTTCACACGGCTAATTGCAGGATGTACAGTACACCCCGCAATTGCGCCGGGTGTTCGGGAGCCCGTGACGCAGGGGGCATAGACTGGCACTACTCGCAGCGCGTAAGTACCGTGAATAAATGACATGTCGCTTATCTCCCCGCGCGTCGAAATTGTACGGGGGAGAGGGGGATAATCCATAGTTCTCTATGAAAACTGTGGATTACCGTAATGACTGGGGCGCATTTCGCTCGTATTAGAGCGCAGTACGCCGCGAAATACCTGGCGAAATTTTAGCCGTGTGAACATACCCTTAGGAGAAGCCCGGCACACGTGAAATCTCCAAGGAGCCACTATGCTGTTTAGCCCTTCGCGTAACAAGTGGCGATACTATTGTAATAATGAGGCTGGGAGAAAATACACACACGCGGGTCATGTTTGCTTTGATGTTGTTAGGTGATGGCAGATGTCAAATCTTTTGTATTTTATTGAAGTGGAAGTGATTGCTTAGGAACAAATGAACAGTAGATGAAACACTTGTCTGACTATTTTAATTTATTGAGCAAGAAATAATAATTAATGAGTCATATTGCAGCATTATTTGCTGGTACTCTCATCAAATACTATAACACAAGAATATTATACAATACACATCACAGCTACGTGACTTATAAAACACAAGTTCTCTTATCGAAGCAGCTGAGGACAACTCCCTTTATCTTTAATACTAAGAACAGCCACAAATACATGGCTACTTTTCTATCGTGGACTGAGTTTCTCTGTTCTCCGTTATCAGACATATTGGGCCTCATTTCTAAAAAAGGCTTTCCTTGTTGCCCATAGCAACCAATCACAGCCTGGCTTTTATTTCTTTTACTGCTTGGAAAAACTGAAAGCAGAGCTCCAGATGATTGCTTTGGGCAACAGACAGTTTTACACTTCAGTTTTTACAAATGAGGCCATTAAAGGGGTTTTGCGCAAGAAGGCATTTCATGCCCGGTTTGTCCCACTACAGCTTTCAGTGGGTTCAAAAGGGGGCATGTATGATTTGTTTGAACTACAACTCACGTGACCCAGCAGGCTTGACATCACCATACCTTTCTCAAAAGTGTAATCACTCTAGTCAAACAAAGGTCTGTTTATGTAAAGAGCTGTGAGTAGCTACAATGTAGCCGAGTAGTTAGCACTGAAATATAGTATGATATAGAACTCATCCATTGCAATAGCCTTTTTTAGCAGCTCATTTAATTACTCTTCAATGTATCAAACTTATACACTCTTCATTAAGTTAGCACTTGAGTGGTTAGAATACAAAGTAGATTGCTTCCAGCACTCGCGTTCCAGTCTTTGTATGTAAAGTAAAACGCACTTTTATTGAAGATCACATTAAAAGAGACGCTATGAAGTTTACGCGTTTCGAGCATAACACATTGCTCTTAGTCGTAACCGACTAAGATCAATGTGTTATGCTCGAAACGCGTAAACTTCATAGCGTCTCTTTGATTTTATAATCATGTTTTAATGTGATCTTCAATAAAAGTGCGTTTTACTTTACATACAAAGACTGGAGCGCGAGTGCTGGAAACAATCTACTTTGTATTTGCACCTGCCGGACGTCCATTTCTCCGTGCACCGTGTGTTGAAAGTCTGGATGCGGATCCTGTGCTGCCCGAGATCCCCGGTGAGCGTTTATCTATTCCTTGGTTTTTTTTGTATAGACTTGAGTGGTTAGCACTTCTGCCTTTCAGGATAGGGGTCCTAGGTAGATCCCTGCAAGAACCAATCATGTGGATTTATTTTTTCTCAATGCACATAACTGATTGAGGTTTCTTTTTCCTTTTATTTATTTGCACTAATTACTAAGTAGTACAGAGGACAGGAGTAGAATGATAGCAACTGGGGTTGAATACTTGCTCAGCAGTGAGTGTGTGTGATTACTGAGCAGGCAAAAGACAGCCAGAAGCTGCCTGAGAGGAGAGGTGATGTCTGAGCATGTGCGGCCAGGACCGAGGAACTCTCATCACTGGTCATATCCCCTGGAGACGAGCTGTACATTATGGATCAGTAAGGTAGCAGCTAAAACAAAAATGCCATAGAATTTTTAATAATGATGAAAATGTATGTTATTTGTCAAGCTTCCCACATCAAAATATATAGATCCTGAAAACCTCTGTATGCTTTTCATTTACAAATGTAATATTTAACTAACCAAGAGGTTAAAAAAAAAAAAAAAAAAAAAAAAAATTAAATGTGTAAATGCAGAATCCAGGGAAGTACGCTTAAATGGGGTTGTCTCGCTACAAAGAATAGCTTTCAAATTGTAGGAACACAAAATAAAACATTTTCCAATATATTGCATTTTTCCTCTGTTTTCCCTAAAGAGATACAAGTGAATTTATTACCTCCATGGCTATTCAGTCCCTCAGTAACTGACCGTAAACAAATCTCCCCAGGCTGTTGTTCAATGAGAATAACAGAGAGTGAGTCATCACACAGGTTGGCAGTGTCAGTCAGTGTCCTGTGCTGCCCAGACAGTAAAAAGCTTGATTTATCTCAAGTAAACAGCTCTGTAATTAGGGCTTTTGTTTTGGGGATCAGATAAGAAGTCCTGTAGTTTGAGAAGCTAATCTAATCTAATTAGCATCTGAAAGCACAACGGAGCTGTACAAGCACAATGGAGTTTATGCAAATTAGTCTGAACCAGGAAGTGACAGAGAATTTCTTTCATGAATTCTTTGAAACCCTGTGGGGAGACAACTCCTTTAATCCAAAATTTAAAAATGTATTACCTTTTCATTATTACAAGATAAATGTGTGTTATGAACTTTCTTCATTTGAAACAAAGTAGTTTCTCACTCCTCCTTGTTGGTACCAATGTTCCTGACCGTCTCTTTGCTCCAGGAGCAGCAGCCAGTCTCATCAGCAGGATAGGAGCTTCTTGGCCTCTGACCTTAGCATGGTTAGTGAAAAGGGGAGCACTTTGTAGCAGCATGCCCTCTTGTCAGGGCTGCAGAGGACACCATCGCACCTAAGCTAGCAGGGCGAAAGTGTCAGTCATAGTTGCAGAACAACCAACAGCCTGCACAGGAGTCTGATACCGGCTGTGAACAGCAACCTCAATGGAAACCCCCTTTAATATTTATTTTGGAGTGAATCATTTTAAGTTCTGTTGTAAGTTAAATGTTGTTGTTTTTAACGTTTTTTTTTTTTTTACCTATAAACTTTTATAAAATCATGCAATTTCTACTCAGGTCACCATGCCTAAGGGTATGTTCACACGGCATACTGGGGCCTCCGGCTGGCCCCTTTCACTTCTTTTATCAGCGGTCACTTCTCTCCCCTGGCCTACAATACCATCATATTGTGCACCAGGGGGAGACTACGCGTAATCCATAGTTCTCTATGAGAGCTATGAATTACCGTAATTTCAGCACTCATTTCGCCCGTATTAAAGCACAAATACACTGTGAAATTCGCGCCGCAATTACGCCATGTGAACATACCCCAATAATATCCTAATGCTTCCTTTCCTGTAGAGCTCACATTATATCAGTCTCCTTATTAGCATTACAATAAAAGAGGACACCAAAATATAGATAACACAGGATGCACTAATCACAATAAGGCTATGTCTACACAACACAGGTTTTGGGTCAGATTTTCTGCGGATTCAGTATTTAGAATCCGCCAAAAAAGTGACTGTAACCTGTACGGTGTAGCCCTTAATAGAAAATCTGTGTTGTAGTCTACACAGCATGGATTTTTATTTACTGATATAAACCTGAGCCGCCCGCGGAAGATAGAAGATGTGATAAATATTCCGCCGGCCCGCCGCGGCACTGTGCCACCGGGAATCTCAAATCAGTCTGCCATTTTTTTACACAAAAATCGAGCAAAGAAAAAAACTATGGTGCGGTGCAGTCCAGCAATGTGAAAATGCCGTTGGATTTGGAACTGCATTCTCACGTTGCTGTGTGGACTCAGTCTAAGAGATGGTCACAGCTTCCCCTCTTTGCACACGGTCTTCTTTCCAGGTCCCAAAGCAGGCCTAGAAAACTCCCCCATAGAAGTCAATGAGTCAGCTCCTTTTCAATATCACTGAAGTACAGCATAATTCTAAATTTATTCATATACATTAACACAGACTTAAAAACTCTCGATACCAGAAAATGAATTCAGGTAAGAAGAAAAGTACAGGCATCAGTAAAAACATTCGACACATTTCCTTTGAGCTTTTTCTGAAAAATTCGTAGTGGCTGAGTGGTTAGCACTGCTCCCGTTCAGCACTTACTTGACCCTAACCATAGGAAGGTCACTGTTTTTCTGTACAGTCGGCCTTGAATGTATACAAGTGTGTCTCAAGATAGGGAAACTAGATCGTGAAGCCCAGGGGAGACAGGAAATGATGTGTGTTCTCTTTACAGTTCTGCCAAATGTGTTGGCACGATATAAACAAGAGTAGAAAATCAACGAGACTCTGCTTTACACATGGATTATACTAAAAGCACGGTCATCAAACACGCCAGATCTGCTGAATCCTTCACAAATTCGGTGGTGCTCATTTATGATAGGGAGCGGTTACTACATTCATCCCTAATTTGTGTTACTTAATTTGCTAGGTCAAACCAGATACACAGTGGAGGAGGTGTGGAACCTGTGAACAGATGCTGAACATTCAAACATATAGACATGGAAATGTATCGCCTGGTGTTGATCTGATCACCCCATGCAAGATTTACTACAGCACACGTTATTAAGCCTTCACAAATGACCTCGAAATATTGCCGCAAAATAAGGCTCCGTCTCCCCTGCAGTGGACAAGAAACGACCTGAAAACTAATTACTAAAAACGTTCATAAAACAGAGTTCTCTGTCCACTGCCTGTCAAAAGCAGCGGAAAAAAACGGCCGTTTTTTTGGCGTGTTTTTTATGCCCGTTTTTTGCTAGTCTTAAAGTCTGTTTTTAATGTATGCGTAAATGAAGCCATTGGATGTAACTCCGCCCTACAAAAGGGGATGTAAAGCACCTATTTGCATTTATATGTGTAGTCGTTTTACGGATTTTGGCGCTAATAAAAGGTTATCTTGCGTTTGTCGCCCAAAATACGTTTTTTTTTACGGATGTTGGCCCTAAAGTCAATTTTTTTAACAGATTTTGGTGCTAAGATCTGCATTTTTACGGATTTGGGCGCTAATAAAGTTCTCGCGTTTGTCACCAAAAATATGGGGGTTTTTTTTTTACGGATTTTTGTGCCAGAATTCGTTTTTTTTTTTACGGATTGCGGCGCGAAAATAAATTTACCATATTTTGGCTCTAATAAAGTTAAGAAAAGGATTTTAGCGCCAAAATCCGTAAATAAACATTCTGGCGCCAAAATCCGTAAAAAAAAAAACCTTATTTTTAGCGAAAAATATATGAATTGCACAAAAATCGTTAGCGACCAAAGCATGATCATTTTATTACAAAAAGGTACAAAAAAGGACACAGACACTTGTATGTTTGAGAAGGTATAACCTTTGTTAACACCCACTATAGGTGGAACTTGGGTCTACTGGGAGGGTTTTCATTGAAAAATCGCGGCAAAAAAAAACGCCAGCCAAAAGAGATCCAGCGCTTTAATATAACTACAGTATAAATTTTCTGCTCTACTCTGGCTTTTTTTAGAACATGTTGCAAAAGACGACCAGTAAAAAAAACTAGCAAAAAAAAATAAGCTCAGTAGGAGACAAGTAGGAGGCGTTATTGCATTGGAAGCTCTATGGAGAATGATACATCGTTTTTCCGCGTTTTTAGAAAATGAAAAACCCTGAAAAAACTGCCGTTTTTTGTGCATGTAGCGACTAAGAACTCCACACAAAAAAAAAAAAAAAAAAAAAAAAAAAGTAAAAAAATTAAATAAAGCCGAAAACGCAAAAGTAAAGGCCGGCAGGTAACCCATTCGGTTTACCTTCCAAGAGACACAACTTTTTTCTATCTTGTTTTTTGTGAGACAAGATGTACTTATTAAAGGTACCATTACCTGCACCATATAATGTACTGGGAAAAAAAAAAAATTGTGAGATGTAACAGAAAAAAAGTCATTGTGTCACTTTTGTGCGGGTTTCGTTTTTCTGAAGTTCACTGCTCAGTATAAAGGACATAATGGGGACATGTATGAACGGGGCTGCGCCAGAAGTCTGCCATATTTTCAGCCATACATCAGACACAGGCTCATTCGCACTACTGAAAAGCCTCCCGTACGCCATTATCAGGCACATTGCAGGGTGCCCGCGGCACTTTGTAATGCGCCTGATTTGGGGGAGGGGGGTGCACTAGAACCGTACGAAGCTATAGATCAATAGCAATTCTAGGCGCATTACTGCTGGAACAGGTATACCACTTCCAAAGTGGTTTGTCTGAGCCAGAAACGTCATCCTAGCGCTAGAATGCGCCTGATTTATGACCCGCTATAGAGCAGGTTCATAAAAAAGGCGCATTCTATGCTACTAAAACGCGCATGAAATTTGTCGGTAAAACGCCAAATTTCATACATGCCGCCCCAGATGTATTAAAGTAGGTTGGTTAGATTGCAAATTTTGAGTTTTCATTTTGTTTTAGAATTCTAAAAAAAACCTTTATTTTTTACATCTGCATTGTAGTAACATTTTCAATACCTTTTTGGTTTTTATCATTTATGAACCCGAAACAGGGCTGGTCTTTTCCAGATTGAAGTGTAATGTTAAATGTCAAAAAAAAAAAAAAAAAACACTCACTACCACACAACCAGCTGTTTTTTTTTTTTTTTTTTTTTAATGTTCTATGGTGTTCATCATACAGAATAAATAATGTTATATTTTCAGGGATACTAATCATGTTTAACTTTTTGTCATTTTTTTTTTATTTGTATCATGGCAAAAGGGGCCGTTTTCAACTTAAATTATAAAATTGTTGAAAAAAAATCTTATTTTTTTTTAACTTGTTCTTTTAGTCTCCATAGGGTACCTAACAACTAGGGGGTACAATTGCTTTGTACACTGTTCTACAATAATAATATATTGCAGAATAGTGTACAATTATTGTTTTCTAATTACACCCCGCCTATGTAATAGGAGTAGTAAGATGACAGTCCATTAGTCCTCTGGCTGCCATGACAACCGCTTGACATCCTGCAATCTCATTACAAAGAGGAAGGGGAATTGTGTGATCAGATACAGTACCTGTTTCTAGCCCTTAGATGCCACAGACACAATTGCCATGGATATCTAGCAGCAGATCCCCTACGTAACTTGCAGCAGTTAAAGGGGTTGTCTCTCTACATTGACTCATCCTACCTCAGTCCCGTTTTCTCTGTTTAATTTCTGAATTTAGGGCCGTGGTTACCGGCTACTACTGGACTGCTGAGGACACCAGGTCTGTAGCTATAGCACTGGCAGCCTATCAGAAGAGATCAAACAGGTCTGTAGCTATAGCAACCTGAGGAGCTGATGCAGCCCATACAAGAGAAGATATCTCCGAATAGGTAGGACACGGTTAATGGACCTATATTGCGAAGTGACTTGTTTTTGCAAGATCTATAACATAAAAAGCAATCCTTGTAGCGAGAAAACCCCTTTAATTGCTGTGAATGAGCCAGATCCATGCTCCCTTACCGACCGCATGACACAGTTACATCAAGTGTTGGTAAGGGGTTAAAAGTAACATTCGGAGTATGCAACAGGGGACTGAAAATCAAAGCACAACAGGCTTAGGCTATGTTCACACGGCTTAATTGCGGGACGTAATTTCGCCCCGCAATTACGCCGTGTGGACGGGGGCGGGGCGGGAGCGGGGGAGTAAGCAGGGGGCCGGCACTTTCGCCGCCCATTGACTATCACTGCTAGCGGCGCGTATACGCCGCTAGAAAGTGACATGTCAATTATCTCCCCGCCCGGCGGCTTCGCCGGTGGGGAGAGGAGACGTAATCCATAGTTTCTCTATGAGAACTGTGAATTACCGTAATGAATGGGCCGTTTTCGGCCCGTAATTGGCGCACTTCGGCGCGGAATTACGGACCGAAATACGGCCCATTTTAAGCCGTGTGAACATGGCCTTAGTCGTATACTGTATAGAACATTGGTAGCGTAGAGAAAACTTGGACAGTGTGTTGTCACGTTCTAAATCGATTAAAGGGGTTGTCTCACTACACAGATTCTTCTCACCTCAGTCCTGTTTTCTTGGTTTCATTTTGAATTCAGAGGCGCGTTTACTGGCTTCTACTACTCTGTAGTAGAAGTCGGGTCTGTAGCTATAGCAACCAGTGGTGGCAGCCTATCAGGAAAGCGCAAACAGGTCTGTAGCTAAGGCGACCTGAGGAGCTGATGCAGCCTATACAAAAGGCGATATCTAGAAAAAGATAGGACACTGTTAATGGACACATATTGCGAAGTGACTTGTTTTTGCAAGATCTATAACAAAAGCAATCCTTGTAGCGAGATAACCCCTTTAATTGCTGTGAATGAGCCAGATCCATGCTCCCTTACCGACCGCATGACATACAGTTACATCAAGTGTTGGTAAGGGGTTAAAGTAACATTCGGAGTAAGTGACAGGGGACTGAAAATCAAAGCACAACAGGATTAGTCGTATACTGTATAGAACATTTGTAGTGTAGAGAAAACCTGGAGAGTGTCGTCACGTTCTAACCGGTTAATGCTGAGGCAGCTTTGCCCCATCCTTTCTGAATCCCCCTGTACTTCTAATGGAAGCCTTCTGCCCCGGTAAATCTACGGGCCTCTGCATGGGGCCCACTGGATTTATGAACTAGCATTATGCCCCATAAGAGCCATGTTCTAAACCATACATCTGTGTTTGCTGATCCAGTGGTCCTGAAAATACCGTTACACAGCTGCCGTTCCATATTCATCAGCCGCCATCCTGTCAGCCTATTATGCAAGGATGTGACTATGGACAGGACGAGCTGCAATTTCCATAAATCAATGTGACTATCTGCTCCTAACACGACTGCTCTGCTATCTCTACCTTGGGTGTCTGCCGTCTCCACAGTTCTCATCCTTCTTAGTGAGCACAACCCCGACCTGGCAAGCAACGGATTTAACCCACAATGCAAAATGGCTATATGTGACAGATTCTATATATATCCGGCAGTGCTGCCAGCAATCAGCGAGCTGCAGTGAGGTAGCTCTAACACTTCAGTGTCCTGAGGGAAGCTCGACATGCACAGTATTGGATGCCTCACAAACTAGGTCAAGAACAAAGCAGCGCAGACTCCAGTTACCCCAGCAATGGCGCGTGAAGCCACGAAGCAGGAGAGCACTGCCAGCGGCCGTCATCCATGTATTGTAGGTAAAGGGGTGACGCGGGAGCAATGATAGAAGTGATAGGAACAGCTCAATTACTGAACACTGCCATGCAGCAAAGGTAGCAATACAGCGCATAGGAGGACTTGCAGCACACAAAACGTAACATAAAGGCTATGTTCACACGGCTTATTCTGGGACAGATTTCAGCCCGTAATTCTGCTGTACTGCGCAAATTACGGGTGAAATACGTCCCAGTCATTACGGTAATCCACAGCTCTCATAGAGAAGTATGGATTATGTCTCTTCTCCCCGCTCGGACAATACGTCAAGCAGGGAGAGAAGTGACATGTCAATTATTCACGTATACGCGCCGTGAATAATGAATGTCTATGGGACCGGTGGCCTGCCTTGCCCCCACCCCCCCCCCCCCCTGCTCCACCCCCGTACACACGCCGTAATTGCGGGGCGAAATATGTCCCGCAATTAAAGGGGTTTTGCCAGGACGTGCCTTATCTGCTAAGAAGCAAATGCAAACAAGCCACGCTGACCTGAGAGAGAGAGAGACAGCCAGAGCACAGAGCCTGCATAAGGGATCGTGTGCAATGTTCACTCAAATAATCAAACTACAACTAGTGGATTCTGTATACAAAAGCCAACACCTTTTCTCCACAGCAGCTTGAAAGCTCCTTCAGCCTCTTGAAAGCTCCTTCATGTTCCCTGTCATCAGAAAAGCAGGGATCTACTCAGATAATCACACTACCACTAGTGGATTCTGTATACAAAAGACAACATATTTCTACCCGGTGCCTTGAAAGCTTCTACAGCTCCCTTTCATCAGATAAGAAGTGTTCTCTGCGCAAGCCTGGCCAGCAGCTCGTCTCACTCTGCCTGGTCGTATCTAATGCAAGCTTTTAACTAACTAAGGACAGGTAAAGTAGCCTGCAGCTCTCTCAGGCTGCAATTTTTTAAATCACATATATTTAGAAAAGTGATTAAATACCGACTTTGGAGGATCCCACATCAACATTACATCGTGGCAAAACCCCTTTAAGCCGTGTGAACATAGCCTAAGAGATAAAGGTTACCAAGCAATGCTTCGAACTACATGGAATGGCCTCCGCTACAAAATTTTAAAAGGATACTACCATCCCAATTTTTTGTTCACATATTGACAAGCAATGTGTGACCACCACATGTAATTTTTTAGGGTAATTTTTAGGTTATTTAACACCATGTTGACCGCCTGCTGACTTTAAACATCCGGGTGGTGGCAGTTTCTCTCTATACGGACATTCCTGAACGTAATTGAGCAGCTGTGGGGGTGGAGAGCTTACTATCAGCGATAGCTGGCTCACCACTGAGAAGACAGAGATGGTTTATTACCGTCCCTGCCTTCCCCATCACTGTAAATAAAAGCTAGTAACCAGTCTTTCAGCTTCCTGGCTCTGGGCTCACCAGTTACAGAGGATTCTTATTAGACCTGGATCAGCACTGTAGGAAGGGCAGGGGGATGCTTCCCCCCCCCAAAAAAAAAACACTAGTGTAAAAAGATATTCTTCTGACCTTATGGGGGGCACAATATGTAAAATAAAATAATCGTAAAATACACACAAAATATAAAATATTATCCAAAAAAAACACTGACAGCCCAAGCCACAACTCTTAGCCCCGCCCCAATGACCATAAAACGTTATATCACGGATAAAGAAATGAGACAAAATTACATAACTTATTTTAACGTCACTTTTGCTGTTAAATTAAAGGGGTTTTGCCACGATCTAATGTTGACGTGGGATCCTCCAAAATGGGTATTTAAAGGGGTTTTGCCACGAAGTGAGTTGCTTACCTCTTAACTCAGGAGAGAAGATAAACAAAGCATGCCGAGTCACGGGCAAGAGGGGGTGAGCAGAGAACGAGGAAGCAGGGAGTGTCTGCAAAGTTTACTCACGTAATTACATTACAACCAGTGGATTCTCTATACAGCAGACAGCCTCATACACTGCACTTTTCGCCTCAGCCCCTTGCAAGCTCCTTCATGTTCCCTGTCATCAGATAAGTACAAACATGTAGGCGCAGCCAGATCAGCTCCAGTCAGTGTCCTGGTCGTGTTTAATGTAAACTGTCAGGAAACTAGGAGACTAAGCTATGTTGTAGCTCTCAGAGGCTTCCCTTTTTGTAATCACATATATTTAGAAAAGTGATTAAATACCCATTTTGTAGGATCCCAAGTCAACATTACATTGCGGCAAAACCACTTTTCACTTTTCTAAATACATGTCATCAAAAAAAGTGAAGCCTCAGAGCTACAGCCTTCCTTACATGCCCTTGGTTTCCTGACAGTTTACATTAAACACGACCAGGAGCTGATCTGGTCGCACTTGCGTTGTTTGCACTTCTTATCTGATGGCAGGGAACATGAACGAGCTTTGAAGGGACCAGGGAGAAAGATCCTGTGTCTTTTGTATAGATAATCCACTGGTTGTAACGTAATTATCTGAGTAAACATGCAGACACTCCCTGGCTCTCTGCTCAGCCACCCGCCCGGAATGAAAGAAGGCTGCCTGCTGAGCTTATCTTCTCTCCTGAGCAAATAAGAGGGGGAAATAAAATGCATATAGCTCATGCACAATACAGTTCTCCTCTGTGGATTAGAAAAACAATGTTTGCTCAACTACAGAGACTGAGTATCAGGAACGTGCATGGGAGGTGGAGTGATGACAATCACAGAGGAGGTACTTGTTTTTTTAAACACAGAAACACAACAACGCCTCTTTTTTCAAGCCTCAAGAGGGGAGTATCAGCCTGTTCGGTAAGGAACGCACTTCTTGGCGAAACCCCTTTAAGAAAGGCGAAAAACAGAATTTGTATTACTTTTTTTTTCTACTATTCTCTCTTGTATTCCCAAAAAAAAAAAAAAAAAAAAAAAAAGTAGTATAATAATGAGAAAGTGTTAAAACATTCAAAATTGCGTATACTAATGAAAAGAAAAAGTGGTCTCCCCTGACTTTCCCTCAGTGAGCTCTGATAGCGCGGCAGTGAATATTGCTTGACATTTCTCTTCTAAGCCTGAGAGAGCCAGACCTGATAAATGTGAAGAAAGCTGGTGCCCCCCTGCCTCCCCAATCCTCAAGTGGAGAAAAAGATCCTGTATCCTTTCATGTATTGCTCATCATTGCCCTGTCAGTCTAATCTTTATAAACACCTGTCCAGAGAACAAGAAAGCGATCATTACGTCATTGCTACTAGTTGTAATGAGACTACATGTAGATAAGCAGTTCCTGCAGCGCCTACAGTACAATGAGATAAGTCTGCTCTGCCATTCAGAAGTTTTATACCAAATTAAAATATGGTTTTCCAGGAACACTGATTTTTCCAAAAATACTCCTATCGCAATGCTCCTCCAATATACAGGACTAAATAAATAGCACATATCTGTGAAAACATTCCTATAAGATTCTGGCCAGAGCCACTTATAAAAGTCTCTAGGACTGTACTGAAGTGAAGGTGTTTATGCATGTTGGGTAAATGTGGACTTGATAGTTGGCAATCAACATTTTATTAGGCGTTTCGCACACTCTATGGCCATGACAGAGGAAAAGGAGGATCAAGTTTGTTGAATTTCACCACTACCTGATCTTTTGCTTCAATGGAAGAAAATGATTGCGAGGTCCGATAGGGTCTCCGTCTCCCCAACGAAAAAACCCTCCCAACAGCAGAAACTGAGGGAAAAATGATGCAACTTGCTGAAATGTAATATTCCTGATCTCGCTTCCCTAGGGAGGTAACAGGCTGCACAACTCTCCTAGAGGGGTTTCTCACTACAATGATCAGCTTTTAAGTATGGAAAGGTAAATTAAGACTTTTACTAAATACATTGCTTTGTTGATTTTGCATTGGTCAGGAGATAAAGATTTTGGGCGACATGCATGAAATGTGGCGCTGACACGCCAAATTTCATGCACATTATACTAGCACAGAATGCGCCCCGATTTATGAACCCGCTCTACAACGGGTCCTAAATCAGGCGCATTCTAGCGCTAGGGCGACATTTCTGGCTCAGGTAAACCACTTTAAAAGTGTTTTACCTGTTCCAGCTGTAATACACCTACAAATGCCAAAGCAAAGCTATAAATATGTGACTTCGCTACGGTTCTAGTGCGGGAGATTTAAAAATGTATGAACGGAGCTGCGCCTGATATCGGGCTGAAAAGATGCCAGATATCTGATGCAGCCCTGTTCATACATGCCGCCCTTTATCTCCGCTCAGAGCACACAAGTTTTTTTGGCTATACAGGCAGTCCCCAGGTTACGAACGGGATAGGGACTGAAGGTTTGTTCTTAACTTGAATTTATATGTAAGTCAGAACAGGTATATTTATTAAATGTAACTTCAGCACAAAAGGTTTTTAATTAGTTGTAGTGCAGGGAAGGTTTTTTTTTTTAAATTTTATTTTGCTGTCTGTGCCCCGGTTAAGAATTCACCTCATGTGCTGTGGTGGCATGCTGGCACTTGTCGTTCCACAGCTACCATCTCCTGTAGAACATGGATCGATAAGTGCCAGCATGCTCCAAAAGTTCCCGTTTGTACCTAGGGGACAGATGTAAGTCGGAACGGTGTAAGTAGGGGATTGCCTGTACAAACCACTTCCCCCTGCTCGCTCATTGCTCTAAACTGCCCTCAGCAAATCAATGATGAGTCACTGAATGCAGAGTTTTAGCTTTAGCAATGGACCCGAACCTAACTCAGGAACAGGCCACCATAAGAATCAGCTTGCACATGGCTCTCCATTCT
The DNA here is from genome assembly GCA_025379985.1 of Phyllomedusa bahiana. Classification (NCBI taxonomy): domain Eukaryota; kingdom Metazoa; phylum Chordata; class Amphibia; order Anura; family Hylidae; genus Phyllomedusa; species Phyllomedusa bahiana. The sequence goes on along the minus strand of JAODAL010003784.1, from coordinate 152,374 downwards.
GTTCTGTAGGAGTTCATAGTACAGGTGAGCATTGTGTTTGGAAGTATTCAAAACTCCCATAGAGCAGGATGGAGAGTCCTGTGCAAGCACAACCAGCTCTCCATTCTGAGAAAAACACTTTTGGAGACCCGTTCCTGAGACAGGTGCGGGTACCAGAGTTGGAACCTGCACCTATCAGACTTTGATGGCATATTGATAGGATAGGCTATCAAAGTCTATGGTGGAAACACCTTTTTAATTTTCATTTGAACTGGACATACTCTTTAAACCAGCCATTAGACATACTAGTGTCTAATTATACACTTTTCCATCATGCAGCAATAGAGGAAGAAAAATCCCTCTGCCATATTGTAAAAGGGGGCACAGAGAAGACAGTTTGTAATAGACTGTGGGTTACATCCACCAGCTTCACACAGGCGATTAATGACCAGTGAATGCATCTCTAGATCAACTAGAGGTAAGGCTATGTTCGCATGATGTATTGTGACGCGTACAGCACGCGCTGCAGTACATCGTGACTTTCAGGAGCTCGCGCTGATCAGCGTGTACAGGCCGGCAGCCCACCGGCACATAGACATGCATTACTCGCGGTGTGAATGCCACTTATCTCCCCGCGCGTACAAATGATCGTATTGTACGAGTGGGGAGAGGAGGCGTAATCCATACCGTAATTATGGGTCGCATTTCCCTGCGTATTAAGCGCAGTATGCCACGAAATACGTGGTGAAATGCGCCCCAAAATACATACCCTAAGGCTATGTTCACACGGCGTAATTGCGGAGCATACAGTACGCCCCGCAATTACGGCGGGTGTTCGGGAGCTCGCGCTGATCGGCACGTACTGCTGCGACGCGGGCCGGCCCCATAGACTGTCATTACACGCGGGGAGAGGAGGTGTAATCCATAGTTCTCTATGAGAACTATGGATTACCATAATTATGGGGCAGATCTCGCTCTTATTAGAGCGCAATTAGCCCGTGTGAACATAGCCTATATAGCAGAATTACTTTTTGAAATCTCTACGCACAAAAAGGAGGAGACCAAAAAGTAATGTAGGCCATGCACATAAAACTGTTGTGTCAGCTCCCCACAGACTGGCACGCCGGGATGGGAATGGGGATTTTTTCATATATTCTATGTGTATGACTGGCGATCAGGGCTTGGAGTTACCCGCTAAAAGCATTCAGTTGCACCACTTCAAGATCCTCTTGACAATAACTCCTGGGTCTGATTTTTGACAACTTCAGGGTCATCACAAGGACATTCACAACCCAACTTGCGGCCTAGTTGTGCAGAAATTGATATCAAGGAATATTCAGCTATAACCTAATTCCTGGTGCATTGCTTCCTGCACCCTAGGACAGGCTGTATATACATACATACAGTGGGGAAGGTAGGGATTTGATACACTGGCGATTTTGTTCGTTTTCCCAACCTATGAAGAATGGCGAAGTCTGTCACTTTTATCGTAGGTACACTTCAACTGGGAGAGACAGAATCTGAAATAAAAATATCCAGAAAATCATATTGTATGATTTTTCAATAATTAATTAGCATTTTATTGCATGAAGTATTTGATACAATAGAAAAACAGAATTTTATATTTGGTACAAAAACAGAGTTAAGACGTTTCCTGTAGTTCTTCACCAAGTTTGCACACTCTGCAGCAGGGATTTTAGCCTACTCCTCCAGATCTTTCAGGTTTCAGGGGTGTTTTAGCTTACACTGAGTTTTAGCTCCCTCCAAAGATTTTCAATTGGGTTCAGGTCTGGAGACTGGCTAGTCCACTCCAGGACCTTGAAATGCTTCTTATGGAGCCACTCCTTAGTTACCCTGGCTGTGTGTTTCAGGTCCATATCCTGCTGGAAGACTCAGCCAAGACCTATCTTCGATGCGCTTAGTGAGGGAGATTGTTGGCCAAAATCTCATTATACATGGCCCCCTCTATCTTCCCTTCAATACGGTGCAGTTGTCCAGTCCTCTCCGCAGAAAATCACCATAAAAAGTATGAGGCCTCCACCCCCATGCTTCACGGTTGGGCCGGTGTTCATGGGGTTGTACTGCTCCTTCTTCCTCCAAATACGGCGAGTTGATATCAAAAAGCTCTAGTTTTTTGTCATCTGACCACAGGACCTTCTCCTATGCCTCCTCTGGATCTTTCAGATGTCATTAGAAGCTTCAAACGGACCTAGACATGTGCTTGCGTGAGCAGGGGGAGCTTTCGTGCCCTGCAGGATTTTAATCCATGATGGCGTAGTGTTACTAACGGTTATCTTTGAGACTGTGGTACCAACTCTATTCAGGTCATTGACCAGGTCTTCTCATGTAGTTCTGTGCCGATTCCGGACCTTTCTCAGAATCATCCCTACACCACAAGGTGAGATTTTGGATGGAGCCCCAGACCAAGGAATATTGACAGTCTTCTTGTGTTTCTTCCATTTTCTAATAATTGCGATATCCGTTGTTGCCTTCTCACCAAGCTGCTTGCCTATTGTCCTGTAGCCAATCCCAGCCTTATGCAGGTCTACAGTTTTGTCCTGGTGTCATTAGACAGCTCTTTGGTCTTGGTGGAGAGGTTGGAATGTGATTGAACTCGTTACCTGTATAAAATACACCTGTCCAAACAGGTGCAATTAATACAGGTAATGATTGCAGAGTAGGCAGGCTTCTTAAAAAAAACACTACTTAAGAAAAACTAACAGGCTTGTGAGAGCCAGAATTCTTGCTGGTTGGCGGGTGATCAAATACTTATTTCATGCAATAAAATACAAATTATTTAAAAATCAAACAATGTGATTTTCTGGATTTTTTTTTAGATTCTGCCTCTCACAGTTGAAGTGTACCTACGATAAAAATTACAGCCTTCTCCATTCTTTGTAGGTGGGAAAACTTTCAAAATCGCCAGGGTGTCAAATACTACTTTTCCCCACTGTAAATATACACTAAAAACACACACATTATATACATAAAGAATCGTAGCTATTTTACATTAATATACTTTTGGGCTATGTTTATTTATAGCTGTATAACCAGTTGTGGATAAGTATCTCAATCTGCCATAAAGATTCTTGCACAAAGTGGCTTACCTGACCACAATGTTCCTGTACAGTTGGAAGAAAATCTGGGATTATTTATTCATCAATGACTGAGCAACACTTGGAGATGCATAGATGCATGCGACACACTGACAATGGGATAGGTCTTAAAATTATGATCAATTCACTGTAAACAACTATGGAGAAAATCGCCATACACTTTAGTAGTCCATTAAACGCTCCAGCAGTGAAAGACTTTATAGACCTTAAAGGGGTTGTATCATTTCATCAAAAGGTCTTTAGAATAAGGGGACAGTGAAAACAAGCAACTTTGCAATTGGATGTCATTTGCAAAGCGGTCTTGTTTTCACAGTCTGCTTACCTTCAATTTCTGTAAACACAGTACCGGTCGGATTCCACCTCCTTTCTATCCATTGGCGGACGGCTCTACTAATTTAAATTCCGTCTGGCCCCTGGTCGTATTCACGGGAGCGTGCATTCCTGCCTCTCTCACTCAGAATAAGGAGCCGGCAACGTTTCACTCTGCACAGCCAGCAGCTCCTCCGACACTGCAGCTGCTTCTACAATCAGAAAACAGCAGAATTGTGCCTCCGTGCCTAATGCTCCTGCGTGTAAGGGGACGGCAACATTTCACTCTGCACAGCCACCAGCTCCTCAGTGACACTGCCGCTGCATCTATAATCAGAAAACAGCAGAATTGTGCCTCGGTGCCTAATGTTCCTGTGTGTAAACATAGAAGGGAGATAGATCTGTGCTCCGTATGAATTCATAGAAGACTGGATTCAACTGTAACAAACCTCCAGCTGTGAGAGAAAAGAGTTCAGTGCTCCAAGTTCATAGAAGACCGTCTAGACTGAATGCAGGCCTGTGGTATGTAAACCGCTCTTACAAAATAAGACTGCAAAAGGAGAGTAACGACACAGTGACATGTGGAGGGAGGGGGTTTGAACACACTGATTTGGGAGCGAGCATGAACAGTGAAGGGCGAGGATGATGTCATCCCCCTTCAGTTAAGAAACACCCAGCTGGGAGGGGGAGAAACGCCCCTGGATTTCAGGAACTGAGAAAATCAAGCTACAAGAAAACAGCCGAACTGATGAAGCGATACATCCCCTTTAAAAAAAATTCCCCAAATTGTGATTAATCAAGTCCTCAAGTGTACTGCTAATTATAAACCAACGTTCCAGAAATCACCAGCACAAGCAATAATACGAAACTTTTTGTAATATAGCTTATCAAAGAAAAATGCTTCCTTCCTTTATCAGCCTCCTTCTTCCTCTGCTGCTTTCATATCTCTTCATTCAGAAGTAACTAACAGAATCCATCTTGCAGAGGAGACAGGAAACGGCTTCATTGTGAGCTTAGGCTACAGATGCCAACTGAAGTCTATGGAGAGGACAGAAGAAGAAGGGACAGCAAGAGACCTTCAAGCAGTATCATGGATGGTGACGTTAAACAGCAGTAAGGAGCAGTGTAGCTGTACATCCAGCAGTGAGGCGAGATAAAACACTGACTCCCCAGCCAGCATTATATCTGTATGGCACTCTGCAACTTCATCAACTCTCCCCTTTCCTGGACTACTATAGGCAGCCATAACCTAAACTCTCAGTAAAGCAGTACATGCCAGGGGTGCAGAGGTAGTGGTCACTACCGGGCCCTGATGCCTCAGGGGGCCCAATGGCCCCTCTATCGCATAAGGAGATACCACTATTATAAACGGCACATGGTACGTGTGGGCCCTTTCATAGATTTTGCACTGGGGCCCCAAAGTTTGAAATTACGCCTCTGGTACATACTATAACCTCTTTAAAGCTTTGCCATGTTCCAGAAAGGAAATTGACCAGTTATACAGTAACTCTTGATGCCTATATATTTCCACAGCTGGGTCATTTGGCTTCCATAGGAGACAAATAGATTGTTTCATAAACAGATTTTTATTTCCCTTTATTTATTTTACTCATTTATATAGCACCACTGGATCCCACACTGCTGTACAGAGATTATCATTAATCACATTGATTTTAATGTATATAAATACATATACAATAATACAATTCTAGTACCAGCAACCACCAGCATTGAGGGTATGTGAGTGATTGTTTTAATGGTATTTTTTTGCATTTGTGCAATACCCCCATGTATACTGTGACTTTTCTGCATGCTGGTGTGAACAGTTATCAAGTTAATGTGCAGTTTTTTATCATCTAATTGTTCCCCTAATGGTGGGGTGTGTGAGTTGCTGCTCAGCAATTAGCTGCATCTGTTTATTTTTCCGAAGTCGCATATGGGCCAGAGTTGCCTGCTACTGGATTAAGTCTAGTCCAGCCTTTGAGCCGTGAATATGGCCTTTGTAGTGTTTTTTGAGTAAATAATGTCCCATTTTTTCTGTGTGTTCACTGTAGGAAAATCATAATATATGCAATTATATGTAATTTTTACAGACACAGCAGCGATAATTATGTTAAACTTTATAAATTTTTTATTTGTAAAATAGCAAAAGGGAAAGTGCTTTGAATTTTATTTTTTTTTTTAATTAAAGGGTTTGTCTCACTACATGAATTCATCTTACCTCATTCCTGTTTTCTTGGTTTCATTTTGAATTAAGGGGCATGTCTACTGGCTTTTATTAAGCTGCAGTAGAAGCCAGGTCTGTAGCTATAGCAACCAGTGCTGGCAGCCTCTCAGGAGAGATCAAACAGATCTGTAGCCATAGCAACCTGAGGAGCTGATGCAGCCCATACAAGAGGGGATATCTTGGAATAGGTAGGATACCGTTAATGGACATATATTGCAAAGTGACTTGGTTTTGCAAGATCTTTAACATAAAAAGCAATCCTTGTAGTGAGAGAACCCCTTTAAATCCTTCACTGTTCGGCAATTTTAATATTTTGCAGACAAATATACAAAAATATCTTTCCTATTACACCTAGTAGTTCTATCAAGTAGCCAGCACCCCACAATCGCGTTGAGGGGTATCAAGAACCAGACTGGTGGACTTGTATATGTTGAAGTAAATATAGAAAATAAGGGGTTAAAAGGCACAATCCCAGCCATTAGCGGCAGGTCCCAGCTGTAACTAAGGAATGGAGAAGTCTTAACGAGTCAGCCCACTCCTACCTTCTTCCCGACATCATGATGGAAATGGACATCAAATATCGGGAAAGCAGACCAGGTTTGCCAACCCTGTATACATCCTTCATATATATATATATATATATATATATACACATACATACCGCAACCAAGCCAGTGGCACCCAGGTTCGCATTGTCTTTTTCAGAAATTATTTTAGTGCAGAACTATACGTTGCATTTGGCATATATTGCTTTTAAACTATATAGGGAGGAAAGGATGCCTCCATTTTGGTTTCTTGCCCCCCGCCCACCTCCACAGGCTGTTATATCAGTGCAGTATGCTTGCAAGGTTGGTGCTTTTTTTTATTTTTCTCTGGATTATGGAGGTTGGTTGACCCTATGAGAAGTCTGAATTTGACTCTAGTCAGAGAGGTAAAGATAGAGTAGGACCACACGCCTTGAGATCCCGTCGTAAGCCGGGGGTGGCTTAAGCATTTTTTGATCAAAACGTGCAAACTAAGAATCTCAAAGTTTTTTTCATATGAAAGTGAAGTAGGGACACCAAGATGGACAACCTCTGCTTTGAATTTCTACATTTTATCCATAAGTATAAAGGCTCACCCATTGTAATATTCATACTTACAGAATGGCATTAGTATGTATATAGCCCTAAAGCTGCTGAGCGATCATTAGGTCACACTATTCCAATGTGAAGCCACTCTATGCAAATTCCGCAGTGCCTGCATTTCAGAATATTCCTCATTTTAACCGTGCCCCAGGGGATTTGAATAATATGTGCATCTGTAATATGAAAAAAATGTATGCTTCCATGTATATACAAAGCCAACATTTCATCACTCTCCACTGGAAGCAAAAAACTGGGAAAACAAAAAGGTACTGGCTCAGCGGGCGGGCGCGAGCTCAATCTGCACAGGAGCTAAATATAACTCCACCGAGCAGCAGCAGGAGAAATAGGCAAAACGCAGTCAGAGTAAGGAGCTTATCAATCAGAGATAATCCTCCCCCGACACGCAGAGGTGAATACCGGCCAGAAAATATGCACCTTACACAGCTTCAGCAAGACAAAAAGAATACAATGGAGCTGCGGGGGCCGGCTCGTTAGCTTCCACCTCTGTAACACGCTGCACATTGCATCACATGCTTTCTGACAACGATGCACAGCACTTCAGTGTCTGAGCAGCAGCTGCGGCAGCAATGGATAACTTCATGAAACAACAGAGAAGGGAGCACGTGCAGAGGCACCAGTATTTCCCATTATGAAGGGGACAATGAAACAAAGGTGCAATAATGTAATAATTTGCCTGATACTGGGCAGAACTACAGTTGAAAAGACTTGGGGGATATTGGTAGACAGTAGCCTTAAAGGGAACCTGTCACATAGGTTGTGCCCCCCTTGTCGAGGGCAGCACAAGCTAGTGTCAGACCTGCTGTTTCCAGCGCTGTGTCCCTTATTCTGTAAGATGCAGCAGTTCTAGAGCATTTAATGCTCAAATCTTATTCATGAGCAGGTGTTAGCTCCGCCCACCAAAGGATAGCCCCGCCCAATGACAGTTATTCACGTGTTTCTATCTATTCAAAGTACTAGGTTTATCAGTTGAGGTGGGCGGGGCTAGCCTAAGATGGGCGGGGTTTGAAAAAAAATGTGACTCTTTAAAGAGTACCTATTACCTCCAGGGAAACCTCATGAAGTAACAGGATACTAAAATACAAACACTTCCTTAAATATGCTTCATTAGGAAAATCAAGGCATTTAATCTGTAATTCAGTTTTTAAAAAAGCGCTGGCCCTTTAAGACCGTTCTGAAGTCGGGCTAAATCAGCACATGACAGCTTGATGTATGACTACAGTTGTATCAAATCTCTTGCCTATGAGCTGGGAGAGTCCACTGTGCAGGGGGGAGTCTGTAAGTCTACATCATGTGCACACTGATTTTCTCTGGGCTGCTATGTCTGTGCTGGACATAACACTAGCAGCAGTGTAATTTAGATGCCTGTAAAGCCTGTCACACTATGTCCTTAGTGTGCTGTGCCTGCTGCACTGTACATAGTGAGAGGCTCAGATCACTCTGTACAAGCAGCTATATCCTCAGCTCCCCCTGCACAGTTGGTAGCTCTCAACCGAAAGAATCCCTGCTACATACAGAGCTCTTCTAAGAAAGTGAAACTAAAATCTGCCCCTCTAATTCGGACATGATCCCTCTGCATTACTAATGCCATATATTGGAAAAAAAAGTCTTATAATTTCATATACTACTATATTTTGTGTGTGTGTGGAGGTGATAGGTACTCTTTTCTGGCTGAAAACTGCAGATTTGAGCACTAAATACTCGAAAACTGCTGCATCTTATAGAATAAGAGACACAGCACTGGGGACAGCAGGTCTGACACTAGCTTGTGCTGTCCTCAGCCAGCGGGGCATAATCTATGTGACAGGTTCCCTTTAAAGGCGTTCTCTCACATTCCAGCACCAGCAGCATTTCCGCTTGAAAAAGAGGGTATGTAACATTTTCAAACTAAGGCTATGTTCACACGGTCTAATTGCGGGGACGTATTTCGCCTGCAATTACGGTGTGTGCTCGGCTGCGGGGAGGCCGGCAGCCCGCCGTCCCCATAGACATTATTCATGGCGCGTATACGCCGTGAATAATTGACATGTCACGCCGTATTGTGGGCGCGGGGAGAGGAGACGTAATCCATAGTTCCCTATGAGAACTGTGGATTACCGTAATTATTTGAACGTATCTCGCCCAATATTTAGCGCAGTACATTGTGAATTACGGGGCGAGATACGTCCCAATAATCGCTGTGCACATAGCCTAAGGGCGGTATGCTGTCCTGTACATGCGCGCTCCTGCAGAAACAATACACAGCTACCGCAGCAGAGCACCGGGTTTAGGGCTGACCGTTAGGAGCGGTGCAGCAGTGTACAGTTTCCACAGGAGTGTATCAATGTGCCATCATTATACGGTCATATGTAGCGTATGTGCGGTCATTATAATTGTATTGCGTGCTATCAGGGTGAGGACCCGAGCGGTCATATCGCCTGCTGAAGCACAGCCCCCAATCCTGTGATGTAGAGAATTGCTGCAGAATGAGCTGTGCATGCCCTGAAGCAGTTTTCAGCCACTAACTGACATTGAGTTGCTGGGGCCGGGATGAACCGCGCATGAGCTGCATTGCGCGCCCCCCTGATTGTCTGGCAATGTCACTTTGATGCTACATTCCCGGCCACCATGCAACAGTGGTGGCCAGAAACCTAGGAAACAAAACTACAAGTAGGAGAAACATTTTTTTTTTAATAGAACCCAATTGCTTATTTCACTATTAGGGTATGTTCACATGGCGTATTGGGGCTCATACTGTAAATACACCAGGTGTTTTGGAAGCACGTGCCGATCAGCGCGTAATTTGGGGGTGGGAGTGAGGGATCGGGCACCACTGATATGCATGGTCAGTAATAGGATGTAAAATACGGAGTTGCGGCGCTCTTGGAGAATATAGGGTAAAAAACACCTTATTTTAAGAGTGTTTATTGTTAAAAGAGAGAACATTATTATAAAAACTCTAAAACTTAACGCGTTTCGCATGGTATACCCATGCTTCATCAGAAGTGCAACACCGGACTGCCTAAGATGGGGAACCAATAAGGAGAAATCATATCTATGTGAGAGTTGTGCCTCAGCCATACGCACAACTCCGAGTGGTGAGCTTAATACATCTATATTGCTACCACTGGTTATTACATACTTCACTATTGTGCGCCTGTTGTATTTCTCTTTTTTCCATATATTCTATGCATGGTCAGTGGCGCGTGAGGGCTGCGAACAATTGACATGTCACTTCTCTCCTCGGGCGTAGGATCGTATAGTACGCCTGGGGAGACGACGTGTAAGTCATAGTCCTCTATGAGCGCTTTGAATTACTGTAATTGCGGCGCGCATTTCGCCGTGTATATAGCACAATACGTGCCAAAATGCGTGCACTAATATGCGGCAAATAAGCGGTGTCAACATACCCTAAGGTACGTTTTTGATGCTTTTTTGTGCAGGAGGACACATCAATTAATGCTGTATATTGCTGCACAAAAAACGCCTCAAAAAACACACCGTGTCAAAGCACCCTTACTGACCATGCTAAAGGCATTTCATGTAATGGGAATACCCTTTAAATCTAGTGACCTGAGCCAGGCAGCTGCTGCCAAGGCAAATAAAATCATGGGTTGCATTAGAGAAATGTTAAAGACAGCAATGTAATTTTGTCTCTATACAAATCCCTGGTAGGGCCACATATGGAATATTGTATACAGTTTTAGGCCCCAGTGCCTAAGTAGGACACAGCTGAGCTAAAGCAGGTGCAGAGGAGGGCGACCTAGTTAAGAATGGGTGGCTTACAGTACTAAGATGGAGGAAGAATGCAGGAAACAGCTACAATATCCACCGCTGATGAGTTTAAAAAATCTTGATGCTTTATTAAAAAATACAAGTATGAACAAGCCAATGAAACACCCATGCATGGAGGAGCATATACTAATGACGGCTTATGGGAAAAACAGCTGACTGTTTCGAAAAAACTTTCTTAGTCGAAGCTACACTAACAAATGGCATACGATGCTAAAATGGCCCCGAGAGAGACACATGATTTGACTCCTCCCACAACATTGAATCCTTAAAACTTTATGTAAATTCGTACAAACAAAAAAAAACAAAACACAACAATAAAAAGAAAAAAAAAAGGAAAAGGAGGGGGAAAACATCCTATGGCATAATAACATGAGAAAACCTAATAAATATTAAACAAGACAATGTATTAAGCCAGCTGGAACCCTCGTATTAAGTTCGAAAATCCAGCGAGATTCCCTACTCAATAATTTACGTCAAATCCCCGCCCTCGCAATTTAATGTCTCACCTCCTATTACCAAGAAAGAAAAAAGCACGCTGTGTTTCCACCATGAATATTCCGAAAATTTTAGACACCATAGAGATGCCAATGGAGTTACTACATTTATGAAATCGGATAAGTGACGCCTTTATTCGACACCTTCCATGGGACATTGGGTTGTGCAACCCACGTACTGTACTTTACACATATCGCAGTTGAACAATGTTACACAACGAATTTACTATATGCAGTTATAAAACCTATAATATTGTAAACTTTCCCCGTTAAAACTGATGAGAATTGTTAGAATTATGGCAATGTTCACATAGCTGTTACAATCTGTGTTGTGGCCACTTTTGTAAGAAACCCTTACAACTCCAACAGGTGCAATCTCTCAGATGCAACCAAAGTAAAGAGACTCGGTGAAAGAATGGATCCCAATGTGGGTGCCCTTCTAGAACGAGGAGGGACGAGGAGGGCAGGCAAAAAGCACTGCAAAAAACCTTTCAGGTTATATCCTTACATCTGAACAAATATCTGTTTTGTCTAGAGGTCTAAATTTTGCTCCCACCGACCAATTTAAAGTTTGACACCATCCTTAATGTTAATAAATTGCTAGTGCAATTACCTTATGAAAAAATCATTTTGATAATATAACCACTTTTTCTCAGGAATATAACAACAGTATTCTGGATCTATAGAACCTACAGGCATCTCCTGGGCAGGTTCAGTACTTTTTGCTGCATTTAGGTCCGAGGCTGAAAATGGGGATGAGGAGTGGAGATTCTATTATTGCACATCTAACCCACATTTTAGTAATCCAGACTTCTACCACCATTCGACTCCAGACCAACAATTAAGATTATTTCAAGACAGGGTGATAGGGATCTCCTGAAACTTCAGGACAAATGCCGTAAAAAACATCACCACAATTCTAACATTTCGGATGCAGAAAAAAGGGCAAAAACGTGTTTTCCTTTTTGAATAAAAGTGTTTTTATTGTGTAAAAGCACTAAAACATAAAAAAAAATACAAATAGGGTATCGCTTTAATTCGAATCGAACCTGCTGAGTAATACTAGCATGGTCAGCTAAACTGCAACGGTGACCGCAGTTAAAATAAAAATAAAAAACACATCTACCAGGAATGCTGTATTTTGTTTTCAAAATGCCTCAACAAAAACCTTAATAAAAACGTGATCAAAGCTGCATATGCCCCCCATAATGGTACTAAATAAAAACGTCAACATCATCCCACAACAAACAAGCCCAAAACAGCTCGTAAACAGAAAACTGAAAACGTTATGGCTATCAGAACAGTGACAACATAACGAACGCAATTTTTTATAGAACCTGATTTCTAATGTTAAAAAAGTAATAAAAACATAAAAAAACATATAAAATCTATATCATTGGCAATTGTACCGACCCCCATAGTAAAGCTATTCAAACCTATCATTTATATTGCAACGGCGAACGTTGTAAAATTGAAGCCCAAAAAACAATGAGGCGGAACTGCTTATTCCCCTCCAATTTCATAGCCCAATTGCAAAAAAAAAAAAAACATTGAAACCTGTGCACCCAAAATGCCACAATAACAAACCCCTAAGATGAGATCTATGAGGCGTGCTAATCCAAAATGCGGGGTGACCATTCTGGAAGGTTTCACCTGTTCTGGTATTTTGGGGGCATTGTAAATGCTACATGGGCCCTCACCAAAATCTGCGTTCCAAAATCCAAGTAACACTCCCTCCCTATACGCCCTGCCCATGTGCCCAAACAGCCAGTTTACACCCACATGGTAAGGGTATTGCTGAACTATGGAAGAAATTGCGTAACAAGGGTTTTGCGGTGTTTTTTTACCAGGATGCCTGTAAAAATTATAAATTTTTCAGCTAAATTGCAGATTATTGGAAAAAAATGGTTTTTTAAAATATTCACAGCCTAACGCTAAAAAGTTTGTGACACCTGTGGGGTCCGAATGCTCACTACGAAAAACAAAACCCCTGGTTAAATTCCTTAAGGGGTGAAGTTTTCAATATGGGGTAATTTTAGGTGATTTTATCTTAATTTTAGCACCTTATGGGTGTCCGCAAAACTGAAATGGCCCCTAAATAAAATCGTAATGAAAATGAGACCCCCAGAGTCCAGTAGGTGTCTCCTCCTATTCTGGGGCGTTGTGGTTGAGCCAAAATAATCACTAGGGCCACATATGGGATATCTCAGAAAACCAGAATTCTGGGGAATCAATATTAATTTGCATTTCCCCTGATCAATTTACCGTATCTTGTGTATAATCGCATAAAAATTGATAAAATCTGCAAAAAAAGTAAATTTTTTGAAACTACACCTTCCACTTTGCTTTAAATCCCTTGAAACACCTAATGGGTTTAATTAAACTTCCTAAATGCAGTTTTGAATACTTTAAGGGGTGTATTCTTAGATGAGGTTCATTTATGGGGGTATCTAACATACAGGTCAAACAAATCACTTAGAACTCTGGACTGTCCCTAAAAAATGTGTCTTGGCAAATTTTGTTGAAAATTTAAAATTACTTCTAAATTTTCTAAGCCCCCTAATGTCCGTAAAATAAAAAAAAAAAACAACATTTTAAAAATTAGTCAAACTAAGCAGACAATTGTAATGCTAGTTACAAACTATTTTGATGGAATAACTATCTGTCTACATGCAGAAAATATTGAAGTTTAAAATTGTAAATTTTTCACATTTTTCACGATTTTTTGATATTTTTCACAAATAAACAATCATTTTTTTTTTGGACTCAAAAATTTCTTCTTACTATCTTAAAGCACAATGTGTCACGAGAAAACAATACTCTGAATCACATGAATAGGTTAAAGTGTCAAAAGTTATTTCTCACAGTAAAGTGACATGACAGATTTCAAAAATGGGGGGCTCTGTCGAGAGGCCAAAACTGGCTCCCGGCGGTAAGGGTTAAAGAGTAACTATTACCTCCCACAACAAACACACAAAATATATTAGTACTATGAAATCATAAGGACTTTTTTTTCCATACAAGGCATTAGTAATGCAGAGGTTCTCATGTCAGAATTAGAGGGGCCCGATTTTAGTTTTACTTCTTATAAGAGCTCTGTGAAGTAGCAGGGAATGCATTCTGTTGAGAGCTGACCAACTGTGCAGGGAGCTGAGGAAATAGCTGCTTGTACAGGGTATCTAGGCCTCTCACTACATACACTGCAGCAGGCACAACACACTGAGGACCATGTAGTGACAGCTTACAGGCATCTAACATACACTGCTGCTAGTGTTTGTGTCCAGCACAGACATATGCAGCCCAGAGAAAATCAGTGTGCACATTAGTGATGTAATGACTACAGACTCCCACCTGCACAGTGGACTCTCCCAGCTCAGTAGGCAAAGAGTATTTGATACAACCTGGTAGTCATACATAAAAGCTGTCAGGGTGCGGGACTTAGCCCGACTTCAGAACGGTCGTTACTAAAGGCCAGCGCTTTTTTAAAAACTGAATTACAGATGAAATGCTTTGATTTTCCTAATAAAGCATATTTAAGGAAGTGTTTGTATTTTAGTCTCCTGTTACTTCATGAGGTTTCCATGGAGGTGATAGGTACTTTTTAAAGAGTCCGATTTTTTTTTTCAAACCCCGCCCACCTGAGGTTAGCCCCTGCCACCTCAACTGATAAACCTAGTACTTTGAATAGGTAGAAACATGTATAACTGTTAGGTGGGCGAGGCTATCCTTTGGTGGGAGGGGTCAAGACCTCATGAATAAGATTTGAGCATATGCATATATATATCTATGGAGCGTGTGTGCCAAAAATGCATAATACACCCCTAGACGAGATCCATGAGGGGTGTTGAATCCAAGATGGAGTCTTCTGGAAGGTTTCTCATGTTCTGGTATGTGAGTCCCCTGATGTCTTAAAAAAATAGACATTTAAAAAAGGATGCCATCGAGCAGTAGATATATGGTAGATGCTAGTTATAGACTATGTTGTCTTACACACACAAAATTTTCAACTTTGAAAATGATAATTTTTTCCAAAATTTCACAATATTTTGATATTTTTCACAAGAAAAGGGTTGTATGGACCAAAATTTTTTTTACTAACTAAAAGAGCACAATGCGTCACGAGAAAATCTCTGAATCTCATGGATAGGTAAAAGTAACAAAAAGTTATTCGTACATAAAGGGACAGGTCAGATTTAAAAAATGGGCCATGTCATGGAGGTCGAAACCGGCTGCGGTGGTAAGGAGTTAAATCTTCTTAAATTTATCGGTGAGGCCTCTAATTCTGACAAAGTTGTGATGTAGAAGTTAAAGTACATAAAAAAAAAAACTTTGAGATTCTTAGTTCACACATTTTGATCAAAAAATGTTTAAGCCACCCCCGCTTGCAAATTTGTTTTTGTTTTTTTTCTCTCTGGATTATGGAGGTCGGTTGACCCAATGAGAAGACAGAATTTTGGCTCATTTGAGAGGTAAAGATCGCGTAGGACTCACCCGCCATTGAGAATCCCGTGTAAGCCTGGTTGCTTAAATTTTTTTTTATCAAAACGTGTGAACTAAGAATCTCAAAGTTTTTTTCATGTAGAAGTTAAAGTGCACCAAATATAACAAAACCTTCTATAAACCAACAGCACAAGCAAACATAAAAAAACTCTAATCTTCTTAGAGAAAAAAAAAAAAATGTCCCTTCACTTATAAGCCTTCCCTCTACCCTTGCCTTCTTATCTGTTCACTCAGTCATAAATCACTAACAGAATCCATATTCTTATAGGAGAGATACTCAACTTCACCGAGAACTCAGTTAACAGCTGCCCATAGAAGTCTATGAAGGAGAGAGAAGGAGGAAATGAAAAGTAGGAGATTCACAAACAAGCAGAAGAATTGGGGACATTACACAGCAGTAAAGAGAAGTTTAGCTTTGAGTTCAGCACTGAGGTGGGATAACACTCACTATAAAGTCAGCACCATCTCCATGTCTCTCTCCTCCTATCTCACTCCTCTCCATAGACTTCTCTGGGCAATGTAACTTGAGCTCTCAGTAAAGCAAAGGTATCTGAACACAGAGTGAACAGATAAGAAAGCAGGAGGTGGCCTCATTCTTTGGTAAAAGGGCCGTTGAGAGAAAAAGAAAGAATTCTACATATTATAAAGCTTGTTATTTTTGCTTGTATTGTTGGTTTATGGAAAGTTAAGCTATAGAGCTCATATGAACAGAAGGGGAGTTCTGAACAAGTCCAAGCAGAAGCAACCCATGCTGGATTTCCTCTATTAAAAGAATGGCATTCTGGGACAGTGTCCATCAGAGTTCTGTATAAAAAAAATATTTGTACAGGGATTAATTTTTACACTGGGACTGCTGTTCATCCTGTTTTATTATAACGTAAAATAGCAGTATAACGTTTGGATCAGCAGACAACACAGAAGGCAGCCCTTCAGGTAAAAATTCCACAATAGGCACATAGATGTACCTGCTACACCACAATGGACAATGCGTTATGGACCTAAAATGGATGGACATATGTTCTTTTGGGATTAGGTGAGTAATCAGTGACACTTTACAGGACACTAGTTTTATATACATCTTAAAGGAAAACACTGGGTAACATAAAAAGGAAGGAGAAAGAAGTAGGAAAATGAAAAAAAAGAGGGGGAATGATGATTGACTCCTAACGCAAGCAAACCCTAGAATGGCTTGGAAAGGGATCCAGGATTGCCTAAGCAGAAGGAATATACAAAGATCATCAGAACCCTCAAAGTAACCCAGCAAATTTATTTACTACACCATAATCTACACTCAAAATAATGGAAGCATAGACTATGGAAAACAGAAAAGTTTTACATTTAATCCACATTATCAAGGATTATGCTCACAGGCAGACATGCCTTAAATATACTTCTGAAGACAAAGAATAGCCTGCAGCCTGAGATCTAGGTCTAGGAGACGTTTCCACAAATCTCAGCTCGTCTCAGCCATAGATGGAATTCCTCTGGTGCGAGTACTTTCCTTCATTATGCACAACTAGGGGGCGCATATGACTAGTAGTCATAAATGTACAACTCATACATGATGTAAAATGCAAACATAATGACTAAACAGGGATGTGGAGTCGGAGCCAGTGCCCATTTTGGTGGAGTCTGAGTCGTTATAAAAAGGACCGACTGACTCCCAAAATATAGGTAAATTGGTCTACTTAGTTCAATGTGGTGCCAAGAGGAAGAGGAATTGGGTCTTGCCAGTGCTACTGCTCCCATATCTTCAGTCTTCGTAGATGAGGAGTTTCATTTTGGAAAGTATTTGGATGACATGGAGCAGGCAAAGCGTTACTGCAGGGGAAAAGATTCCGCTCCATAACAAACAGATTAACCAGATTTCAGCAAAATATTTCACTTGCTTTCAAAGAAGTAGAAGAGTTCAACCGTTCATCAGACCTGACTGTGCCTGAGGCAATTTCTTCATACCATGTGATTGTTAGAGATGTTGCCCCTGT
The DNA here is from genome assembly GCA_025379985.1 of Phyllomedusa bahiana. Lineage (NCBI taxonomy): Eukaryota > Metazoa > Chordata > Amphibia > Anura > Hylidae > Phyllomedusa > Phyllomedusa bahiana. The sequence continues at coordinate 134,845 of JAODAL010003784.1, read as the reverse complement.
GGTCACCACTTTGCCACCAACCCAAGTTAGTGTAGAGGGGCCGTTCTCTAGCCTGGAAATAATGACATCAGACTTGAGGTAATCTATGAAGGATCTGATGGAGGTGATACAATTTCTCAGAACAAATTCATAGACTCCACAAATGTTATTCAGGACGTTTTTGTTGAAAGCGTTTTTCCCCCCCACTTACTGCAGCGTTTTGTGCATTTATAATTTAAGTTTCTTGTGTTCTAAAGTCGTATCCAATAAATATATTTTACAGCGACAAGCAAAATGGTAACAATGCTTTGAACTTTTGACTTTCAGGCTCCATATCTCACCATCCACTAAAGCTTTAACATGAGACTCCCATCACTTTATAGACCAATCATCTTGGCTATCTTCTACATAACTTTGACCTGCAAATATTTAGCATATGAAAAAGGACAACAATGTTCCAGCAGGACAACGACCTGACGCATACATCAAGGTTGGAGAAGGAATGGTTCAATGACAATTAAGTAGAGTTGCTGTATTGGCCTCCATAGTCCCCAGCACTCAACCCAATCGAACACTTGTGGGTAGAGTTGAAGAAAAAGCTGTATTCTTATGTAATTCCAGTCTGCGCCAACATTGGGAACGTGTAGAAGAGATCTGGGATCAGATTTTTGTCAAAGCTTGCTTGAATCTGATCCAGAGCCCAGAAAGATTCTGGTAGTTTTGAAAGCCAAAAGGTGGATTTACCAAATACTAACAAAATAATAATTAAACATTTAGGCCTCGTTCACACGGCTTATTTTGCCGCAGATTGGCGCCGTACTCCGCGCCGGATTTGCGCTGCAGTACGGTGTCAATCCGTCGGAGTCATTACGGTCATCCACTGCTCTCATAGCGAATCCGCCGCGGGGGGAGAAAGTGACATGCACATTATTTACGGGCGACGCGCCGTAAACAATGCATTGTCCATTGGGCCGGGGAGGCGCCCCCGCCGCGCTCCGGCCCCGCCCCGCCCCTTATTCACGGCGGATTGGCCTCAGACGGCGCACAATCCTCGGGAAAAGCCTGTGAACACGGCCTTAGGCCTCTTTCACCGGCTTATTTTGCCGGGGATTGGGGCCGTACTGCGTCCCGGGATTGCGCTGCAGTAGGCCCCAAATCCTCGATAATTACGGTAATCCACTGCTCCTAAAACTGATTCCGTCGCCCCCCCGCTCGGCAAATCCGCCACGGGGGGGAAAGTGACATGCACTTTTATTTAGGGCGCTATGCGCCGTAAAAAAATTCTTTGTCTATGGGCCGAGAACGGCGCCCCCGCCGCCTCCGGCCCCCCCCCCATCCCCCCCCCTTACCGGCGAATTTGTGAGCGCAATCCGGCTCACAAATCCGTCGGGAATAAGCCGTGTGAACACGGCCTTAGATTTTTAGGAGCAAAACAGTAACAATGCAGTTACAGGACAATAGTCTGCAGAACTAAGCAGATGCTAAATACTTGCAAGTTAAATTTATGTATAAGGTAGGTAAGATGGTCTATAAAATGACTGTAACCTCATGTACAAAACTGTAGTAGATGGTGAGATAAGGAGCCTGAAAGTCAAAAGTTCAAAACATTGTTACCCTTTTGCTTGTCCGTGTCTGTTCTACCTAAATAGTTTGATTATTGTATCATAAGGTGATAAAAAGTATGATGTTACCATTTTACTACAGTAAGGTTATCACTTAAACATGCGCCATGTATGAGGGAGTCAGGAGTCAGAGTCAGGAAAATTGAGCAGTCGGAGGCTTGGCTTACCGACTCCATAGCCCTGTGACTAGAGAAGACTCAAATCTGAACGGAGGTCACCTTGTAATGGTGGATGGGCCCTCACAGTTCTGATCAAAAATGTGCACTAGGAACCTAAAAATTAATGTATCCAAAAAGTAACAATAATGCATTTTACAATAGTTTGCAGCCACATCAGTGTGCATCTACATCATTTTCTTTCAGATTATTTTGGATGTGCTGATCATTTTTGGCTTACTTTTATTCAGAAAATAAGGATTCCTTTGCTACTCCACTTCCTGGGAGTGACCTAAGAAGCACAGTTTTTGCATGCAATTTCCAAACACACCTGAAAACATAATAGGCTCTATATCAATATTTAAAAAAAAAACAAAAAAAAATAATTACTTGTGAATTTTAATGCTAGATATTCTAGGGCACATAGGTAAGACTCAAGGTCAAATCCAGACCATCATGTCTTATGTACCCTGCAAGAGCATTCCCTTGAGCACCCAGCCGGGGATTGGCAGAGGCAGCAGCGCAATGGCAAACCCTCTTTCTCTACTACACAGACTAACCTGCATAAGCCTGCTCCCCATGCCCAAGTTTCAGAGCTCAGCATAGATACAATGATTTAGTTCAGGAAGGTGGGAGCACTTGGGAAACATTCACACGCCAAGGGTTTTAGTCGGTATTTCAGATTGTTTTTGGATTTGAAAACTGACTGTCAACCATCCCCATGGACGCCAATAGAAAGTCCAAGCTGTAGTCTACACAGCTCAGAATTTCCAAAGGTCAGATTTAAAATCCTAAAACAATAAAAAAAAATTAAAAAAAAATTTGATTATGAACATTCGGACGCCCAGTTTTAGGGCGGAACGTACTGTTTAAGGTTTAGGGAGACACTGAATCCAAAAACCGTGAACAGAAACAGTCTCCCTAAAACTGCGGCCCTCCAGCTGTTGGGAAACTACAACTCCCATCATGCATTTATATAACCTATAACAGTGGGCATGATGGGAGTTGTAGTTTCCCAACAGCTGGAGGGCCGCAGTTTGCGGATGCCTGCCCTAAAAGTTCAAAAGACGATAAAATACCAGTCGGATTCTTTAATCAGTATTTTGACAGTGCCTAATGGCCGTACCTTTATAGTATGTAGTATCTGTTCGAGTCGTGTGTTATTCCCGGTCACTGGCACTCTACACAGATTCATCTTCTCAGGTATGCCCTCCACTCACATCTCCCTGGCATTTACTTCCTCCACCTTCATTAGTCGACAGATGATATTTTAAGACCCCCTCTTACACGGTTGATGAGGCTGGGATGTAATATGTTGCCTCAGGTAATTTAACAATATGTGGTTGTCAAGGTAATTTTCACAACTTTAATAATTTAATAACAAATTTTATACATTTTTAATATATTTTTAGGATACTGCTGCTCTGACAAAATAAGAAATCCAGCTTTGGCTGAACAGAACGCCACTGCTGCAACAGTCGCGTTATTGCCCAACACCCCCATTCCGAAATGAATCCGTGGCTGCAGCGACGACATTCCCTTCGGACAGAGCAAGAAGTAAACAGGAGACCATTGGAGACAGCAGCGCTGGAACGCAGGCAAGAGTAGAGGTGAGGAGAAGTTTTACCAGGTCCTAATACCAGGTTATTAAAATAGACAACCCCTTTATAGGAGTAGTTACATTTATACAGTTTCAATACGTAATGCTGAGGTGGCCCTCAGTTAAAATGAGTTTGACAACCCTGAAATGTATTAGCAGAACAAACAGCTTAGGGAGAGCTCCGTGGGTCACATATAAGCACTGTATGCTGAAGAGGCAAAAATGCAGGCTAAGTCCCATAAGAGACCATATATGAATATCACGAAGAGGTCCCATCTGCTATTGAGGCTACATGATGCATGCACAATACGACTTGAAACAACACCTGCATTCACATTAGAGAAATGGGACATCAGCATCATATGTATGAACAAAAAACAAAGCCTCCTAAATAATCCGTGCTATAACTTACAAATATGAAGACTAAATCACGACACCCCAGTCATGCCAAATGCAAAGGACGTTCCCTATAGAAAAGGGGCAGCTTGGCCCCAGATTCCTGATCTCAGATATCATCTACTGTGAACAGGAGAGCTCTTCTATCATAGACTAAGAAATCTCTCCATTTGGAATAGACAGTCACCCAGGAGATGTGGGCATGGCTGCTGCGGAACCTCCTTGAGATGACAAGCCTATATACAGAGATGTGTGGTCACAAGTCAGGTCACCCAGGAGATGTGGACATGGCTGCTGCGGAACCTCCTTGAGATGACAAGCCTATATACAGAGATGTGTGGTCACAAATCAGGTCACCCAGGAGATGTGGACATGGCTGCTGCGGAACCTCCTTGAGATCACAAGCTTATATACAGAGATGTGTGGTCACAAGTCATGTCCTTTAAAGACCATCTGCCAACATCATGATCTGATCACACAAGTCCTTGTAGAATTAATCATTTTCAAACTATGTGACCGACATCTTGTTATTTGCCTCATTTAATAAACCTTGTGATTGCTCCAATTGTCATGTATGTTTTTCAACCACAATGGCCACTTATGAATATTCATCCCGGCATCCTCTAGTAAGATTCAGCTTAAGTAATGAATTGAAAAAGGACCCCTGACATTTCCTGACAGGTCTGAAAATCCTTGTGAAATTCCAATCCTGGAGCATCTTCTCTTATAACTCTGTGTTGTGCTGTTCCTGTTGTTCCTTCTAGAAAGGTATTACTGAATAAGTCAGCTGGGAGTTACCATTCCAGTTTTCAAGGGGTGTGTCCCTGTATACACTGACTGGACAATGTGCCAGACTGTGCACCCCCCAATTAGTAACACCCAGCTGACACATTCGTTATGAATTTCTATAAGGAACAACAGGGGAAATCGCACAACATAGAGGTCAATGGAAAGATGCGTTAGCTCTAGTATCTACTAAGACAGGGGTCCCCAACCGCCGGTCCGCGGAACGGCACCGGGCCTCAGCGTGTCCCCCGTCGGTCCGCGGCGCCGACTACACCAGATGCCGCCCGCCCGGTGACTTCAGTCCGGGCGGTCGGCATCTTGTCTGCGCGGCCGCTGTAATCCGGCCGCGCAGACCTAGCAGCTGCACACATCGTGCGGCTGCATTACAGAGAAAGCAGGGACAGTTCATTACCGCCCCTGCTTTCCCTCTCGCTGTAGATGCGGCGCTCACTGAGCACCGCATCTACAGCGATGAGCGGCGCAGGGAGTGTGATGCACAGTGACGTCACACCCCCCGCGCCGCTCGCTGCTGTGAGGAGGAGCTCGGCCGAGGATCTGGGAAAGGTGAGTGACTTTTTTTTTTTTTTGGTCCTATGCATTACTACTGGGGGCAGCTATCTATGCATCACTAGCACCACTGGGGGGCAGCTAGGTAGCACCACTGGGGGGCAGCTAGGTAGCACCACTGGGGGCAGCTAGGTAGCACCACTGGGGGGCAGCTAGGTAGCACCACTGGGGGGCAGCCATGTATCACATCGCACTGGGGGGCAGCAATGTAGTCCTACGCTACTGGGGGCAGCATGTGTCACTATCGCTACTGGGGGGCAGCATTGTCACTATCCTACTGGGGGCACCATGTTCACTATGCTACTGGGGGCAGCCATGTGTCACTATCGCTACTGGGGGCAGCCATGTGTCACTATCGCTACTGGGGGCAGCCATGTGTCACTATCGCTACTGGGGGCAGCCATGTGTCACTATCGCTACTGGGGGCAGCCATGTGTCACAATCGCTACGGGGCAGCTATGTATCACTATCGCTACTGGGGGGCAGCTATGTGTCACTATCGCTACTGGGGCAGCCATGTGTCACTATCGCCTAGGCAGCTATGACACTATCACTACTGGGCAGCGATGTATCACTGTCCCGACTGGGGCAGCTATATCACTACCTACTGGGGCAGCCATGTATCACTATCCTACTGGGCAGCTCATGTATCACTAATCACTACTGGGGGCAGCCATGTGTCACTATCACTACTGGGGCAGCATGTTCACTATCACTACTGGGGCAGCCAGTGTCACTACACTACGGGGGCAGCTATGTATCACTATCACTAATGGGGGCAGCTATGTATCACTACACTACTATAGCAGCTATGTATCACTATCACTACTGGGGCAGCTATGTATCACTATCACTACTGGGGCAGCTATGTATCACTATCACTACTGGGGCAGCTATGTATCACTATCACTACTGGGGCAGCTATGTGTCACTATCACTACTGGGGCAGCTATGTGTCACTGCTGGGGGGCAGCTAGGTGTCACTATCACTACAGGGGCAGCTATGTATCACTATCACTACTGGGGGCAGATATGTGTCACTATCACTATTGGGAGCAGCTAGGTGTCACTATCACTACTGGGGGCAGCTATGTATCACTATCACTACTGGTGGCAGCTATGTGTCACTATCACTACTGTGGCAGCTATCTGTCACTAGCACTACTGGGCAGCTATGTCACTACATACTGGGGCAGCTAGTGTCACTATCATACTGGGGGCAGCTATGTATCACTATCACTACTGGGGCAGCTATGTGTCACTATCACTACTGGGGCAGCTATGTGTCACTATCACTACTGGGGCAGCTATGTGTCACTATCACTACTGGGGCAGCTATGTGTCACTATCACTACTGGGGCAGCTATGTGTCACTATCACTACTGGGGCAGCTATGTGTCACTATCGCTACTGGGGCAGCTATGTGTCACTATCACTACTGATCATCACAAGGCATTATGGGAAAGGGGCTGAGAAGCCCACAGCGCCCTCTGTTGGTTATAACAAATCCTCAATTTGCTTTTGACCCACCGAGTCTTGAGAAAGCAATAAAGATTTTTTAGCCAAGCCAGTATCTCTCATCTACAGACAACGCTGTTTCGGGGTTTTTGTCCCTCTTCAGTGCAGAGTAGAGAAGATACTGGCTGGCTGTGTGGGAAGCATCGGGTAGCTCAGGAAGGGAAGATCTCTCCTAAGGAGAGCACCGAACGAACGGCTTGTAGAGTTTTTGTTTTGCCTTTTCGCCCTCTACTTAGCATCTGCATATCACAAGGCATTATGGGAAAGGGGCTGAGAAGCTGAGAAGTTGTCTGCAGATGAGAGATACTGGCTTGGCTAAAAAATCCTTTTTGCTTTCTCAAGACTCGGTGGGTCAAAAGCAAATTGAGGATTTGTTACAACCAACAGAGGGCGCTGTGGGCTTCTCAGCCCCTTTCCCATAATGCCTTGTGATATGCAGATGCTAAGTAGAGGGCGAAAAGGCAAAACAAAAACTCTACAAGCCGTTCGATCGGTACTCTCCTTAAGGAGATCATCCCTTCCTACTCACATTCCTATCACTACTGGGGCAGCTACTATGACAATCACTACCTATTGTCACTATCACTTCTTGGGGCAGCTATGTATCAGTACTGGGGGCTATATATTATTTATTATTACAGGGGGCATATATCTCTATAATGACAGAGCTGATTACATATGTATATTATATACATGTATAATGCTGACCCACAGAGCTCACCAATATTACTGCAGACTGATTATCAGCTCTGTGGGTCAGCATTATTAATATAATATACTGACCCACAGAGCTGACAATCAGTCTCCAGTTATAAAATACTGGTTACCTCATACGATACCCCTAAATGACACAGCATACACTTTATTGGGTTTTTTTTTTTTGTGTGATTCTAAACATCCAACCCTCTCCATAACCCCGCCCCCAATAACCCCGCCCCCAATAACCCCCCCCCCCCCCACTGGGCCGTGGAAAAATTGTCGTGCATCAAACCGGTCCCTGGTAGAAAAAAGGCTGGCGACCGCTGTACTCAGCCAAGTCAGGCACCATCACCAGTACTCTTAAGTGGCGGCTACAATCAACCAGGAATCACGATTTTTTAACCATCAAAATGCTTTTGTATATAGGTATAGTGTACACAGCTCTACAATGTCTTATACCTCATGCACAGCCATGCTTTGCATCCGTGTGACTAAAGTACAGTAAGAGTTCTTCAGTTGGGCGCCTCCATTGCAGATATGACAGAATCCATTCATAACGGACATCAACCTTACTGGATATTTAACTTAGGGGGAGGTGGGAAGAATTTTTTTTTTTTTACAGAATCAGTTATGGAGGTTTCTAAATGGAACTGCCAATGCAGAGGTGATCAGGCCTTAATGAGGCCATAAACAGATTATTATTAACCAGGTAAACGTGCCATGGATTCTTCTTTTACATCATGAATAACAATAGCAATGACTATTTAATGAAGGGACCTTTATTAAAGGAGGATTCCAGCATTTTCATTGTAATGGACAATGGATGGGCGATATAAGTCAATAAATAAAACACTTATTAAACTCAAGGCCCGTGGGCCAAATTTAGCCCACCATGTCATTGTATGTGAAGCTGGGATGGACAAGGGCTGGACGCAGAAGGACCCGCCCTCTACTTTCCCCATCTATTCCAATCTTGCATTCGCAGGTCCAGCACGCACCTCCATATAGCTGTGGCAGCTCTAATCAAGTCCCGTAGCTATCCTCCAAAGTAGGAAGCTTGGTACTAAAAAAAGTAGAATAGGACGGCTCTTCTACAACCTTAAAGGACAGTAGGTCTTTTACAGACCACGTGGTGCACCAAGGTCCTCTGACTGTGAGGCTATGTTCACACGATGTACTGTGGTGCGTACAGTACACGCCGCAGTACATTGTGTGTTTCGGGAGCTCGCGCTAATATACACGTACTCCCTCGGCCGCATTTTACGTGAATGTCTATGACAACTGCATTGTTCAGTTGGGCCATATTTTGGCCCAAAAGATGCTGCGTGAACACCCCCTAACCATAATGTTGTGATAGATCTTGGTAAAAATTAGCTTGACACCCCTAACCTAGAATATCCCTTTTTACTGCAAAAAAAACATGAAAAAGCCAATGACTTAGTCAGCGGTAATATCACTCGGTCTGAAATAAATCAAAACCCTGACTTACACAGAAGAATGGGATCAGACCTATTCTAGCGGAGGAAACGATCGGGGTAAAGCAGACTGCCAGGAGTCACAAGAGCATTTATACAGAACAATTGTGTTGGAGCAAGTGCGTTTAATTTTTTTTTTTTTTTTTTTATTTTGTGCTGGGTTTCTAAAAATGACTGGTAGCAGAAATAGCCTCTGTCATTATACCACAGCGCTGCGCAGACCCACACAGATCTATTTCAGATGCAGCAAGAAAAGCATTATGCATGCACCTTCCTACTCCAAATGCTATAGATTACCGAAGGTGGGAATGGGTTTACGTTTAAAGTGAACCGTCTGCGGAAAGCCTAGGCGGTGTGTGCACATGCATGATTAATTCCCAGCTTCCATAATTATCTTGCTTTCAAGCCAGCGAATTGCAGCTTCCCAAACGCAGAAGAATTCTGCCAGGCTCCCCGGTTAAATACAGCACGCCTTAATGGAGCAAGTTCATTTGTAAATAATGAAGACGAATGTGATTCAATTAAGCTCTGACCTATTTTTTTCACAATGTAGCGCAGAAGCATCTTACTCCCATGTTGCAGAACGCCCCTCAGGCAAAACTACTGCCCACTAGCAAGCCCTGAGCCGCTCCGCTGCCATCAGACTGCTCCGTCACTGCACCTCTGCAAATGGAGCACTGCTTGTAGGAAACATTCAAAAGTAGTAGCTTTTGGTCATTTATCCATCATCTGTGTGATAGCGGTGTCATTGTTATTGTATTTCTAAAGGTACATGTTGGATACATTATTTTTTTTTCCTTTCTTCTTCTATGACGTCTGATTGTTCACAGATGTCACCGTTTATCAATAAACCTTTCTTAATTTGAAAAAAAAAAAAAAGTTAAAATCTCCAGATCAGTATACATAAAATAGACAGGGATATAAGTTAGCCAGTCCATTAGTCGTTGGCTAAAGAGGTTATAACCACCTGCAGATTTAGATTGCAATTCAGCATTGAATCCGCATCGGAATCAGCTAACATATCGGACCGGAATCCAGGTCACATGGTTTGCAAAAGAAAAATCAGTGTCTCAGTATGAAGCAAGGAAAAAAATAAACAAAATCTGCCCATCCAGGAAGAAGATAAAAGACATGGACCGCACAGGCACTTACCATACGTTAATCTATTGATGTTCAGCAAAAAAAAATAATAAAATAAAAATTTAAGGGGTTGTCTCACTGCATTGCTTCATCTTACCTCAGTCCTGTTTTTTTGTTTCATTTTGAATTCAGGGGTGTTTACTGGCTTCTACTAGGCTGCGGTAGAAGCCAGGTCTGTAGCTATAGCAACCAGTGCTGGCAGCCTATCAGGAGAGATCAAACAGGTCTGTAGCTATAGCAACCAGGAGCTAATGCAGCCCATACAAGAGGGGGTATCTAGGAATAGGTAGGACACTGTTAATGGACATATATTGCAAAGTGACTTGTTTTTGCAAGATCTTTAACATAAAAAGCAATCCTTGTAGTGAGACAACCCCTTTAAAAATGAACATGAGGTTCTTAGCATATGTTTTGAGCCAGCGGTTATGGCCAGCTTTAGGATACTTGCATGCATAACATAAAAGTTGTGGATTTAAGATGTTTGCCCACTTGCCACTTCACGGCAACCTCTTTAAAGTGGGCCCCTACACTATAATGTAGCACCGTATGGCGGCCACTGCTGCAGTGACAGCAGCGCCGGTAAGGGTAAGAACCCAGTGGCTCAACACCACCACTAATGCTAGACCTAGCCCACCCACTTTGGGTCACACCACCACAGGCACAGTGATTGACCGCTTCCCCTGTATTAGTGTATGTACAGAGTATACTGTCAATTACTGCACGTGACCAGGGCAAGCAGTACTTTCAGTCTTAAAACCTCCAATTTTTACTCAAATTCATAGCATTTTTCTACATTTATTTTATCTAACTTCTATTGTAGAAAAATGGAACGAAAAAATAAATGTAAAACAAAACCCAGCACACGCGCACTTTTTGGTGCAGAAACAAAGGTCTATAGGGAGAAAAGTGCCACAAACTGCCTGAAAAGCAGCTACTCCTATACCAAAGTCTGTGCATGTGTCTGCACAAAAAACTGCCACTCACCAAAAAAACACATCCAAAGTGCAGCCACCAAAAACACCACAAATAAAAAAGCAATGCACGTAGTGCGTTTTACATCTGCCTACTAACTTCCAGCTAACATCTGGCCACTCCAATTTGTGCACCACAAACACTTGTGTTTTTGCAAAAGCACAAATGTATGAACTCACTCTTAAAGGGGTTGTCTACCTCTTGTCGGATTCTACTGTTGGAAACGGTGTCAGACGAGTTATGTGGGTTTTAGGTAGTTTTTTTCCGACGATTTTACAGTAAGAAATCACGTCTCATTCATATCTTTGGGGTTTTGAACACTGATCCTTCATAGATACGTTGGGGATGTGTTTTTCCATGTGGAAAACGGTGGATTGATTTGTTTAAAAAAAAATAAAAAAATTCAAATCCAACCCCAACCTTAGAAAATCGGAGACGTGTGTACTACAATTCAGATATGCAATGGAGGTCTATGGGGATGGGTTACAGTCTGTTTCTTAAGATTGTTAAAATCTGAATCCGTGTGTAAATCCGCTGGGAAATGCTTGCTGTGTGGAGAAGCCCTTTAGGCCATGTTCACAAGATGTACTGTAGCACATACAGTACATCGTGTCTTTCAGGAGCTCGCGCGGTGCAGGGGGGGGGGGGGGTGAAATATTAATTTCTCGTGGCGCGTATTTGCCGCAAGTAATTGACATGTCACTTACCTCCCGCCGTGTACAATACGATCGTATTGTACGAGCAGGCATAATCCATAGTCCTCTATGAGAGCTATGGATTACCATAATTTCGCTGTGCATCTCGCTCGTATTTGAGCGCAAATACGTGGCGAAATGCGCGCTGAAATTTCCCCGTGTGAACATGGCCTTATACTCCACTCGCCTCTGTTCCAGTGCCGCACTGCCACCAGCCTTCTGGTTTTTTTTTTTTCTTCATGAAGACGTCATCAAAGCTCGGATTAAATTTGTTGGGAAATTGTACTACAGCAGTGACGTGCCACTGCCTGACCCGACATCCAGACGCTGACGTCATGCAGTGGCAGGTCACTGTCGCTATACACACCAGCAGAGGCGTAACTTGAAGCTTCTGGGCCCTGGTGCAAATAGTGAAATGGGCCCCCTCAGCTACCATGTGCCATTGACAATGCTGTAGCAGAAGAGCTTTTGGGCTCCCCTTCAGGCTGCAGGGCCCGGTAGCGACTGCTACCTCTGCACCCCCTGTAGCTACGCCTCTGCACACCAGTCACCTGTACTCAGGACTCCCATATAATAGATGAAGAGTCGTGCACGACCGGCTCCTCATTCTGCTGCCTAACTCTCGGGGGCCGGTTCCCGAGATAAGTGCTGCTCCAAAGTCTATGGTGAAACACCCCTTTGAAGACAGAAATATCAGGGGATGAGTGATTATGGATATTATGGAATGGAATATTTCTATTGTTTGTTCACGATATTCCTCAAAATGTAGCACTGTTCACACGGAATCCATTACATGTGCGACATCATGTATGCAATCTATTTTTTATCTCCATCACATTATAGAACATTGTACAGTCACAAAAAAAATAAAAAAAAATATGCTCCCATTAGTGATCCGGAAAATGTTGAGAAGAGTATTCATACACACCGGTCATAAGATTGATTAATTCATTACAATGGCACTCATCTAAGAGTGGGATATATTAGGCTATGTTCACACGGCTTAACTGCGGGGCTGCCCCGCAATTGCGCCGTGTGGACGGGAGGGGGAGTGAGCCCATTGATTTGCATTACCAGCAGCGCGTATACGTCGCTGGTAATTCACATGTCACTTATCTCCCCGCCCGGCGGATTCGCCGAGCAGGAAGAAGAGACGTAATCCATAGTTCTCTATGGAAACTGTGGATTACGTAATGAAGGGGCCTTTTTTCAGCCCGTAATTTGCGCACTTTGGTGCGTAATTACGGACCGAAATACGGCCCATTTTAAGCCGTGTGAACATAGCCTCTTAGATTGAAGCTCTTGCAGCAGGGCCTACACCTTGTGTCTCACTGGTAAGTAGCTTTTCACTGTGTAATGTCTGTCTTGTCTGTAATTATACCCTCTACATTGTAAAGGGCTGCGAAATATTTGGCGCTGTATAAAGATTATATTAGTATTATAGCCGTGTAGGCAGCAAGTGAATAGTCAGTTTTTGATGTATTGGATACAGGAAAACTGGGCAAGCATCAGGATCTAACTGGCATGGACAAGGTGGTGATGGTTGGGTGACTGGATCAGAGCTTCTTCAAAATGGCAGGTCATGTGGGATGTTCCTGGCATAAAATGGTTAGTATTGACTAAAAGTGCTCCAAGAAAGGGGAACCAGTGAATTAGCAACCAGGTCACAGGTGCTCAAATATCAGTAAAGCAGATGGGCAGCAGAGGTCAGCTGTTCTTGATCAATCATTTCAAATAGCCACTGTAGCAAAAACTTCCAACTAAGTTAAAGGGGTTGTCTCACTACAAGGATTCATCTTACCTCAGTCCTGGTTTCTTTGTTTCACTTTAATTTCAGGGGTGTGTTTACTGGCTTCCACTGGGCTGCAGTAGAAACCAGGTCTGTAGCTATAGCAACCAGTGCTGGCAGCCTATTCGGATAGAGCAAACAGGTCTGTAGCTATAGCAACCTGAGGAGCTGACGCAGCCCATACAAGAGGGAATATCTAGGAACAGGTAGAACACTGCTAATGGACATACATTGCAAAGTGACTGCTTTTTATGTTAAAGATCTTGCAAAAACAAATCCTTGTCGTGAGACAACCCCTGTAATCCTGGCTATGATAGAATGGTGATAGAACATCTAGTGCAGTGGTCTCAAACTGCGGTCCTCCAGCTGTTTGGAAACTACAACTTCCATCATGCATTTATATAATCTATAAACAGTGGGCATAATGGGAGTTGTAGTTTCCAAACAGCTGGAGGACCGCAGTTTGAGACCACTGATCTACTGGATTGCAGCTTGCTGTCTATGGGGAGGTGTAGCCACAGACTAGTCATAGTGCCCATATTGACCCCTGCCTACTGATGAAACTACCTACAATGAGCATCAGAACTAGACCACTGAGCAACAGAAGAAGGTAGCCTGGTCTGGTGAATTACATTACATGGACACCCAGGTACAGTATGCTAATTTACTGGGGAGGAGATGGCACCGGGATGCATTATGCCAGGACGGAAAGGTGGCAGGTAGTGCATGGCATCATGTGGATGTTACTATGATATGTACTACCTACCAAAAGCAGATCAAATACACCAATTCATAGCGGTGGTATTCCCAAACGGCAGTGGCCTCTTTAAGCAGGAGGCTGCCCCTGCCACACTGCAAAAATGACTGCAAGTGACTTGGCTTCCATATTCTCCAGATCTTAATTTGATGAAGCATCTCTGGGATGGGCTGAAAAAATAAAATTTAATCCATGAATCCCCACCCCACAACTGATAGGACTTAAAGGTCCTGCTGCTAATGTTTGTGCCAGACAGACCCCTTCAGAGGTCTTGTGGAGTCCATGCTTCTACAGGTCGGAGCTGTTTTAGGGGCATTAGCGGACCTACACAATATCAGGAAGGCGGTTTCAATGTTTTGGCTGATCAGAGCATGTATACCACTGTTATCAAAGAATTTGGTGTTCATACGTAAACGGCACAACGCGGAAACAAAGACTTGGTAAAAGAAACACAATGATCTACCTCTTGCGGAAAGCTTTTTGGTGTTGATGATTTTGGCTGCATATTCCTGTCCTGTAGTAATCTTCATGCATCTTTTAACCACAGAGAAGGCTCCCCTGTAAAACAAGAACACATGGATATTAAAGGTGTTGTCTCGCTACAAAGAATAGCTGTCAAATTGTAGGGAACACAAAATCGACATTTTCCAAATATATTGCTTTGTTCCTCTGTTTTCCCCAAGGAGATACAAGTGAATTTATGACCTCCCTGGCTATTTCAGTTCCCTCAGTAACTGACCTGTAAACAATTCTCCCCCTGCTGTTTGTTCAAGGAGATAAGTGAGTGATGTCATCACACAGGTCACAGCAGTGTCCTGTGCTGCTCAGCAGTAAAAAGCTTGATTTATGTAAAATAAACAGAACTGTAATTAGGGCTTTTGTTTTGGGGATCAGATAAGTCCTGTTAGTAGTTTCAGAAGCTAATAAGATCTAATTAGCATCTGAAAGCACAGCAGGGCAGGGAGCTGTACAAGCACAGAGCTGTATGCAAATGAGTCAGTCTGAACCAGGAAGTGACAGAGTATTTCATTCATGCATTCTCTGAGACTCTGAAGGGAGACAACTCCTTTAACATTACACAACATCTGAGACCAGAACAGATTCCCCCCACTCTGAAAGCGAAGACAAGGTTTCCAATGAGAATATTCAGAGCAATCTCAATTGAAAGAAGGTAAGCTGTGTCAACCTTCCCTTTTTTGGTGGTGGTGCTGTGGGGCGGCCATTGTTGTGGTGCAGCCCAGAGCCAGGGAGCTAGGTCTGGCAGCAGTGGTGCTGCTGGGCCACTGGGCTGTGCCCCTCATCTGTGTGGCTTTTGCTTCGGTGGTGGCCGCCATGCAGTGCTGCCCTCATTTAGTGTAGGGACCCACTTCATAGAGGTCGCTGTGAAGTGGCAAGTGGGCTCATACGTTTTGATCAAAAAGTATACCAAGGACCTCCTGTTCATTTTTGTAAAGTTTTGCTGAGAAGCATTTAATCAACGTATAGTGTGAGGATGTGCGGTCCATGCCTCTCCCTTCGTAGCTCAATTCAAAGATTAGGGAAGGAGGAAATAAAGAGGGTCACAGAAGGCAATACAACCCTCTAAAACAGAACTTTTACTTCTAGAATAGAAAACAAGTATACAGCGTGTTGCAATGGTATTTATAACCCTTGAAAGGTTACTCATTTTTAAGCGTTACAGCCAAAGTTATTTAAATGTATTTAATATTTTACGTGATAGAGTGACATGAAGTGGCAAGTATTTGTGAAGTGCAAAGAAAAGGATACATACTTTTCCAAATTTAAAAACGGATGTGTGGAATCCAGATGTATTCAGCTCCCGTACTCCGATACCCCTAAAAAAATCCAGTTTGCCTCTAGAAGTCACTTTATTAGTAACCTTCATGAAAAAAACTATCATGAAAACCAAGGAACACGCCAGAAAGTTCAGGGATAAAGTTGTGGCAAAATGTAGGGTTAGGTTTAAAAGAAGAAGAAGAAAAAAAAACCTCATGGAGCACTGTTCAATCTAACATCGGTAACAAGTATGGAAAAACTACTAACCTACCAAGACATGGCTTCCCACCTAAATTGGCAGCCCAGACAAAGAAAGCACTAATTAGAGAAGCAGCCAAGAGCCCAGGGTCACTCTGGAGGAGCTGCAGAGATCCACAGGTCAGGTTGGATAATCTGTCCACAGGACAACTATTAGTCATGTACTCCACAAATCTGGCCTATATGGATGAATGGCAAGAAGAAACCCATTTTTGAAAGCCGTAAGAATTCCCGTTTGCAGTAAGGGGACACCGCAAGCTTGTGGAAGGGCCTTTCCAGTGGGTATCAAGAATGGGTCCAGGCTATAGGGCATACAGGAAGTTGGGATATAACATCAGCAAACAAAGTAGCTAGTGTTCTGGTGGCTCCAGGAACATTTGGGCACACTCGGCACCAGCACACTAGCTACTTTTGTCCAGCTTCTTTTATGCCCTATGGTTTGATCCATGCTTGATACAAACCGAGAAGTCCCTTAATCGAAATACGTTTGCATTAGGCACAAATTTGTAAACTGCAATAAGGTTTTTTCAGGGCATTTGTGAGGTCGCACTTTTTATAGTGAGAGTCTCCGCTAAAGGCAAGATTAGGTTAAGGATAGGAGGACAGCACTCTAAGGTCTAAAATTCACTTACCCATAGCAACCAACCAGCCCCTCTCATCAGCACTATATGAAATGAAAGGGGCGCGCTGATTAGTTGCTACGGGCAACAAAGTGAGTTTTAGACCTAGAGAGTTTTCATACATGTGGCCCTAAGTCTCTTCCTCAATTTAAAGGGGTTGTCTCACTACAAGGATTTCTTTTTTTATATGAAAGATCTTGCAAAAACAAAACACTTTGCAATATGTGTCCATTAGCAGTATCCTACCTATTCCTAGATATCCCCTCTTGTATAGGCTGCATCAGCTCCTCAGGTTGCTATAGCTACAGACCTGGCTTCTACTGCAGCCTAATGAAAGCCAGTAAACACACCCCTGAATTGAAAATGAAACCAAGAAAACAGGACTGAGGTAAGATGAATCAATGAGGTGAGACAACCCCTTTAACTTTACATTATAGGACATTATACCATAGATTCCTTCGATCTTTGCTCTACTGTACCCCATTGACTTTACACTTGAGGGTGGCAAATGCCGCTGGTATTTACATTTTATAGTATATTGGTTTTATTATATCTCTCTATCGATATATATACATTTTGTTTTAGAGGGTTCGATTACTTTCTGTAACACGGTTTCCAGTGAGACAGTAATAGGCTATGGATGAGCAAACGGGCTTCTCACATGTAAGCTAAGCTCTGCTGGTGCATGTTTATAAGCAGTGGCTTACGTTCTACACACACTCACATGGATCTCTTCCATGTTTTAATAATTCAGTTAATTGATGGGTAAACCATGTCAGAGAGAACTTTTTGCTTTGCTTAGGATCAATTTGGTCCGTCAGTCCTGTGATACGCTGAAATGAAAACTAAGCTCAGGTTACCCCACATCCAGTGTACTCTCACCTACTAAATGCCTTCTGATCAATTACCTGATGGCTGCACATTACAATTAAGTGATCTCTCACATTCCTAGAACACATTCAAGCGATTAAGCTGCCACTTAAAAGGTAATGGTTATCCTATGTCAAGTGGGCCTGTGGTTACTAGCACATCCTCCGGTTTCATTGGAATCAGATAGACTTACAATGACGCAGATAAATGGACGATGCCGTTTATTCATAGTCCGGCCGTTCGTACAAGGTCATTTTTGACAACAATTTTGGTAATAATAATCCAACGTTTTTAAATTCTTACCTATTCACATGTTAAATGTATAAAGCAAAGGCTTATGGGAAAAGAGCTGAGGAGCTCCACAGCGCACTCTATTGGATGTAGTTATCCTCAATTCACATGTAGCTCGCAGGAGCCTAGCAATGTGAAAGGGATTTGAGCCAAACCAGTTAAGTTCAACTGCAGACAGCTGATTCGGGGTTTTTGCCCCCTTGTCAGTGCAGAGTAGAACTTCCTGGTTGGCTGGGTGAGAGGCAGGAGTGGCTTCAGTAGGGAAAAATCTCTCCTTGAGGAGAGGGACCCTCACACCAACCAGTTTATTGGTCCCTCTCCTCAACGAGAGATTTTTCCCTACTGAAGCCACTCTTGCCTCTCATCGCGGAAAAAAAGCCGTCCCCCCCCGTGGCCGTGGGGACGGCCACAAAACTGGACAGGTACTGGCCGGCAAACCGGCCGGCATTTGTCCTGTGCCGTGGGAACGCACCTGTATAATCCAGCCTTCCGAAGGATCCGTAAAAATAGCTAGTAAACTAAATAACTTAAGTGGACAACTTTAAAAAAATACAAAATAGGCCTAAAGTGAATCCGTCAGGTGGTTTACTCTACCCTGAAATTAGGTTGTGATAGATGGAGAAAAGCTGAGCACTGCGATATATAGGTTTACAGGCAGTCCCCAACTTACACTGTTCCGACTTACATCTGTCCCCTAGTTACAGACAAACTTATGGGGCATGCTGCACTTGTAGTTCCATATTCCACAGCAGCACATGAGAAAATCTTCTTAAGAAGGGCACAGACAGCATAACAAAAATGTAAAAACCCTTCCCTGCACTATGCAAAGCGAAAAAAAAAAAAAATTCTGTGCTGTAGTTATAATTAATAAATATACCTGTTCCGACAAATTCAACTGAACAAACCTACAGTCCCCATTCCGTTCATAACCCGGGGACGGCCTGTATATGATTTTAAGTAGTATTTTTGGGTAAAAGTTCAAGAAAATCAAGTGGCGCTAGCTCGTCGGTATGTGGTCCGACTGCTTCCCCCCCCCCCTCTTCCCTGGTTACGAAATTTCTATACAGGGGGGGGGGGGGGGGGGGGTTTGCTCTCAGAGTTCACCCGTGTGTCCCCTGCTGGTCTGTTGCGGAGAGGGTATCTAGGATTTAGAGAGGAATAAAAGCGTGGCTAATAGAGCAAGGGGATGCAGGTTCCATATCCCCTGCTTAGCTTACAAGTCCCACTCCCCAGCAAAAACAAGGGCATTTTTTACTATACTCAGGATGTGCCCCTAATAGGGGAGAACATAAAGTATTCACATCCCTGATTTGTATAGTATTGTATAGTCAAGTTCCAAAACATATCTGATTATAGTAAAAACACGGGGTCATGCGCAATCTATCTGTGTAGAGAGCGGGAGGAAGCGGCACACACGGGTTTTAACCCAGGCACTCGGACACAGACCCAGAGTCCTCCCTCCCCCCCCCTCCACTACAGAAGCATTCTGTCGGGAGGGGCCTTTTTGCTCCGCCCCTGTTTAAAAGGGTGTGGGGTATTCGACCTGCAGCCAGTAAGAAAAGGGATAAAACGGTCGGCTACTATAGAGATTTGAGAAGCTCAAAATCGGGGCTAGCCAAATCATAGGACATTTTAAGAACAATTGCAAAGCTGCTTTTTTTTTAAAAGATCTTTTAATTAAAACCCAATCATTGGCGAGACAACCCCTTTAAAGAAACAAACCCTACAGTCCCCTTGTTAAAAACCCGGGGGGGCCCTTTTAAATGATTTGAAGTAGTTTTTTGGGTAAAAAGCAAAAAAATCAATTTGGCCGTTTTCCGTCGTAGGGGTGGGCCCCCGACCCCCGGCTGCCCCCCCCCCCCTCTTCCCTGGTTTCTCCCTGTTACTACCCAGTCTCCGTAGCCGCCAACCTAGAAGTTTCTGGTGGTAACTCAATGTCCCGGTTCTGCGGCAGGCATTGAGCCGTGTTGTCTGACTCACCTCTTCCCTTGGGGGAAGATGTAGGGTGCTCTACCCCGACAACTTGTTAACCAATAACGCTGTAACGGACTTTCTGCCGCCGACTTCACTACCCATGTCAAACCTAGCCGCAACCGAGATACAGCTTGTTTGTTAGCGAATTCCAATTTTCTCCTTTGAGATCCCTGTTCTTATGTATGATGTATAACTGTAAGCACTCTTCTATTGTTTGACGAAATATCTTTGGCAGTTTGTCACTATGCTATGTACAACCCTTCATCTGTGTGCAACCACATCTGTTTTGGCATATGGCCATTGATACTTGTGCTATTACACTTGTCTTTATATCATACTCTTTCAATAAAAGTTCCCTTGAATAAGAAAAAGCAAAAAAAAAAAAAAATCACAAAAAGCAACAGTCCCCTTTACTCCACTTACACACAGTGATCTACAGCTTGGTCTGAAAACACAGAGGGTACGTCCACCATCCCTGTAGACGTCAATAGAAAGTCCGCCCAGTAGTCTACACTGCACGGTTTGTCTACAGGACGGGTTTTAACACCACCAGTGTTCCGAAAAACTCGGAATATGTACAATCTTCTGTCCGGTTTTTGGGCGAAAGGTACGCTATTCAGTGGTTAAGGGGACGGATGAATCCGCAAACCGAGGACAGAACCATCCCCCAAAAACATTCAAAAGACCAGAAAGTAAAAATTTATGTGGGAAGCTTGCAAAATAAATATTTTCACCATTCTTCATTATTAAAAAAAAAAATAGTTTAAGCTGCTCCCTTAGTGATCCATAGTGTAAGGCTATGTTCACACGGCTTATTTGCGGGGCGTAATTACATGTGGACGGGCCAGGAGCGGGAACGGGGGGCCGGCACCTCGCCGGCCCATAGACTATCAGTACTAGCGGCACGTATTCGCCGCTAGTAAATGACATGTCACTTACCTCCCCCCCGCGGCGTATTGTATGCGCGGGGAGAGGAGGTGTAATCCATAGTTCTCTATGAGAACTGTGGATTACCGTAATGACTGGGACGTATTCCAGCTGTAATTCGCGTAGTACGGCGCAAAATTACGGAATGAAATACGTCCCATTTTAAGCCACGTGAACATAGACTAAAGCTAATTACTATCGCATACAACCGGTGACGAGGGCTCCTCACTCCTGATCAGACATCATCTCTCCTCTCAGGCAGCTACTGCCAATCTATTCCCTGCCTAGTAATCACACACAGTCACTGCTGTATGTGCATTTCCTGCAGAAATTTGAACAAAAGAACCCTATGCTAAAAGCCAGAAGTGCTATCCACTCGGCTACATTGTAGCTTCTCACAGCTCTTTACATAAACAGACCTTTGTTTGGGGAAAGGCATGGTAATGTGAAGCCTGCAGGATCACATGATATGCAGTTCAAAGTAGTCATACACCCCTTTTTTTTAACACTGAAAGCTGAAGCAGGACAAACAAGGCATGAAATGCATTTGTGGTAAACTCGCTATAACGGTCTCTTAAAAGAGGTTTTCTTACTACAAAGATTAGCTTTTAACACGTACAGGCAGGTAATTGAAGTCAAGGCAAATACATTGGTCTTGATTTTACCTTGGTCAAGAGATAAGAGATTGTATATGCTCACAGTGCGCACAGGTTTCTCTGGTTATGTCCAGAATCTTCCTTCCCGATTAGACAGAGCATGGAGTGAGTCACCATGGACCTCGATAACGCTCATTATCTCTAACAAGTTTAGCTTTTGTTTACAGATAAGCAATTGTATTCACTCTCCAGGGAACTTGTTTTACTGAAGATTTAGTCTCCTGCACTTTTGTCTTTGTAATGTCTCAGCTGGTTAGAGGGGAGGTAAATATGCCAATCATTGCTATAGAACAATCCCCAGGCTGACAAAGGCAGAGTTGAGTATAAACTGCTTGTGACTTAGTGAAACAGCATGGTGACAAAAACCCCTTTAATAAATCTGTTCAGGCTTAAATCTGCTGTTCACTCAAAATCCAAATCATATAACCCTATATATATCACATAGCTCAGCTACACTCCCTCTATCAAATCCTTCTCTCAGGGTAGCATAAACCACCTGAACCTCCTATAATGAGAAGTATAATATAAAAAAAAAAAAAAAAAACTAAAACTTTACCAGTGATCTAATAATACATGACATTGCAATAAAGTATGCAAAGGATACCTGGGAAGCTCTGATGAGGTTATGGTCATATAGTCCACACATCCCCCCGGGAAGTCATTCAGTCTCTCTTTCCTCCACCTGAGAGGAGCTGGGTGACTGCCGACAGCCACCCAACACACACTTACAATCTTATTACCCATTAAATATACGCCTATGGGCCCTTTTTATAATACTTTGTTTTATATTGAGAGATTTAAAGGGGTTTTGCCACCATGTAATGTTGACGTGGGAACCTCCAAAATGGGTATTTAATCACTTTTCTAAATATATGCGATTACAAAAAGTGAAGACTCAGAGCTACAGCTTTTCTCAATCCCCATTAGTTACCTCAAAGCTTCCCCTAGACACGACCCAGGAGCTGACAGGCAGGGCTTGCGTGAAACACTTCTTATTTGATGACAGGCAAAATGAATGAGCTTTTAAAGGCACCGGGTAGACAGTGCAGTCTGAGGCTGTGTCTTGCTGTATTGAGAATCCACTCTTGTACGGTTATTATTTCACTTAAAGGGGTTGTCTCGCTACAATGATTGGGTTTTAATTAAAAGTTCTTTAAAAAACAAGCAGCTTTGCAATATATGTTCAGTACAAATGTCCTACTGATTTGGAGTTATCCCTGTTAGTAGTAGTACATCAGCTTCTCAAATCACTATAGCAGGCAACCTGTTAATCTTTCTCTCACTGGCTGTCAGTGCTGGTGACTCATCACCTTCAGAATATAGGCCCTACCGGCCCCTCCAACATGTTTGTGTGGAAATCCTGGCCAACTGGGGCTCCTGTTAACACTTAATTTCTTCTCAGCCTCACACATTGGCGGAACTCAGTGCATTTAGCATGTAGACTATGGTCAAGACAATTTCCTGCAGTTGCAAACTGAGACAATCAGGTAGGAGGAAGGACAACTGATTTGAGTTGCCTCCGATGAACGTGGCTTGGTTGTTTGTTGCACAGAAGGGCTGGTCTGAGTATTTCAGAAACTGCTGTCTCCTGGGATTTTTCAGCAAACCCATTCTCTAGGTTTACAGAGAATGGTCGAAAAAAAAAAAATCCATGAGGGGGCAGTCCTGTGGGCGGAAATGCCTTTTTGAGCCAGAGGTAAAAAGGAGAATGGGCAGCCCTGGTTCAGTGTTTGAAAGGAAAGTGCCTCAAAACCCCCCCGTTAAAACCAAGGTAAGCGGCATCTCTGAACCCCACGTCGGCGAACTTTGAGGCAGATGGGCACAGCAGCAAAAAGACCACACCGGGTGCCACTCCTTTCAGCTAAGAACAGGAAATGAGGCCCAATTTGCCAAGCTCTCGAAATTGGACAGGAAGATTGGAAAAACGTTGCCGGGTTTGGGGAGTCTCGATTTCTGCTGCGTGGGATGGTAGGGTCAGAATTTTGGCGTCAACAACATGAAAGCGGACCCACCCTCCCTTGTATAAACGGTTCAGGGGGGTGGGGGGTTTTTAATGGTGTGGGGAATATTTTTTTTGGCACTCTTTGGGCCCCCTTGGTCCCAATTGAGCATCGTTGAAAACACCTTTTGGAATCTTGCACAAGAATTGGGCAGTTCTAAAGGCAAAAGGGGGCCCAAAAACCCGTTACTAGCATGGTGTCCCTAATAAAAGGGGTGGGTGAGTGTAGGTCAGAGCACGGGACCCCCTCCTGAACAGTATGCTTCTGTAGTGGAGGGAGGGGGAGGGCTCTGGCTTCTGTGTATGTGCTGCCTGGATTAACCCGTGTGTGCCTGCTTCCTCCTGCTCGCTTACACAGATTGAGGAAAGCAGAGGCTGATCTGTAGTCAGAAAAATGTGACAGCAATGAAGTGTGTTACTATAATCATATGTATCTGTGTAGCTTGACTATACTAATAGAACAGATCAGGGAGGCATGTGAACGGTTCATATCTCTCCATGCTCTGCTGTATTAGTGACACATCCCAAGTATAGTAACTCACTTCACAGCTGCCCTGTGTCTGTTCTGACAGGGTATGTTTGTTGTTGCTGTAGATGTGGAGATTTGTATGCTAAGCAGGGGGTATAGGAACACTTACATCCCCCTGCTCTGCTATTAGCAATCACAGCTTCACAGACCTCTGGCTCCACACTCATAGATCAGCCCTCTCCCTGCTGTCTCCGTGGAGCTGACAATACAGCTGATCTAGCAGCAAGAGCCTGCAGCAGACCTAGGCAGGCGCACACACAGGGTTAACTCTGGCAGCAAACCCCCTCGCCCTCCTCCTGCTGTAAAGAAGTTATGGAGGAGAGCTTTCTGTGTGCTGAGGGGAGGGGGGAAGCAGGGGGGGGGGGAGAAGAGGCAGACAAGAAGCACACCCCTCAATTCAAAAATGCTTTGCTGCCAGAAGCATTGAAGTGGGCTGAAAGCTTGTAATGAGACAACTCCTTTAAGTTTTGAGACGCTCCCTTGGATTCCTCACTCCTCACTCACCCCCTCCTTCTCTCCCCTGCAGCTTCATGACTCAGCATGATTTGTATATATCCTGCTTCCGTGCTAAGAGGTAGGTAACTGTCGTCTTGGCAAATCCCCTTTAATGTCTCCTTATAATAAGTTATATTAGTTTTAATATATTCCTATCTTTTCGGTACCTTTTTATTTACATATGTGCGCCGAAGTCCTTTTTTTCTGTGCACATTGCTTTATATACGCCTATGATGTATGCTTTGCTGTCATCTGTCAGCCATAGGCTAATATAGTATCCATTAAATGGATCCCAAGGTATTGGAATAGTGTAGTCTATGACAATTCCTAATTTGAAGGGGTTTTACCAGCATAGACCTCAGCCTGCCCTACTCACAGGATAGGTAAGAAATGTCCGATTGTTGGGGGTCCCATCGATTAATAAAATGAGGGACCAGAGTCCCCAGTCCTTCCACACAGAATGGCTGCAGAGAAAATGTCAAAAAAGACAGTCAAGGGTCTGCCTTCTTAGTCACATAGACTTTGTAAGTAATAGCAAAGAACACGTTCCTTTACTTCTCCACTCAAGTCCCCATCTCTACATTTGTGCAGTGAAGAAGAGCGGGGAATTTGAGGCCCTTGCTTTAGTGATTGCGGGGAGGGGTGGTCACAACAATCAGACATTTATCACTTTTCCTGAGATGATAAAAGTCTATGGTAGGAAAACCATAGACCACGTATAAATGACATACCAGCCAGATGGAGGCCAAAAGGGGAACTCGTTCGGACCTCTATTGACATATTAGGCACGCATGTCCAGAGCTTTCCACTAAACACAGAGAAAAATAGAATGCGAATGGGCCCTGAGGGACATTTGTTGCTGACACGTTATACTAAAGGCATGTCCCCACGGCACCGGTTTTCAGTCAGATTTACAGACTGTTTTCGGATTTGAAACAGACTGTCAACCTCTTACATAGACAGATAGAAAATCCATGCAGTAGTTCCCACTGCACGGATTTTCCACTGGACAATAACTTAGACCATGTTCCTTCTTACGCCCAGTTTTCGGGTGGAACATGAACATGTCAATGTGAAGGGCGACAACTTGAAGCCACAAACAAAAGCCGTCCCCCTACAAGGCAAAAAAAAGCAGGACTGTGGAGTCTGAGTCGTCATAAAATGGACCGACTTCCAAATTATATAATAAATTGGTCCATTTTTGTTCGTTCAGTGCAAAGGAGCAAGAGGAATTTGGGCCCGGGCCCGTGCTACTGCTCCCATATCTTCGACTATCACATGAGGAGTGTAATGATGACATGGAGCAGGCAAAGCACTGCCCCAGGGGAAAAGATTCCGCTCCAGGGCAAACAGGTTTCAGCAAAATTTTTATCGCTTTCAAAGATAGTAGAAGATCAAACCATTCATCAAAACTGACTGTGGCTGAGGCATTCCTTTATACCCTGACATTGTTGGGGATTTTCCCCCCTGTGGTCCCGTTTTCCCCCCAACCCCAAGTTAGTGTAGAGGGGCCCGTTCTTACCCGGGAAAATAATGGATAGATGTGAGGTCATGTATGGAGGATTGAGGGAGGCAATATATTTCTCAAAAACAAATTCGGGAGACTCCCATATGTTCCTGCGTGTTTTGATATTTACAATTTTTTTTGTTCAGAGATTACCCCAAAAAATTTATTTTACACTGACAAGCAAATGGTAAAAATGGTTTCAATTTGTGACTTTCAGGCTCCTATTCTCCATCCACTAATTTGGGGTACTGTAATTTTTTTATACGTATCTTGCCTATCTTATACTAAGTGCTTGCAAAATATTTAGATTGCTTAGTTCTGCAGATTCTTTCCCGTAAATGCTTGTTACTGTTGTGCTAAAAATCAAAATGTTAATTTCTTTATTTTTTTTGTTTTGGGAAAACCACTTTAGTTTTTCAGTATGCCCGAATCCCTTTTGGGCTCTGAAATGGGGTTTTAAAGCATTTTCTTGAAAAAAAAATCTATCCCCGTCTCTTCTACCTTCCAATGTTGGTGAGATGGATTGGATACAAATACAGCTTTTTCTTCAACTCAACCCACAAGTGTTCAAAAGATCAAAACTTTGCTGGTCAGTGTCTGTTCTACCTAAATAGTTTGAATATTGTATCATAAGGTGATAAACAGCCGGATGTTACCATTTTACTATGGTAAAGTTATCACTTAAACATGCGCCGTGTATGAGGGAGTCAGGAGTCGGAGTCTTGCCGACTCCACAGCCCTGAAAAAAAAAAAAGACAAAATACCGACCAGTATTTTGTCAGTGCCGTGGGAACGCACCCTCGGGCCGTGTCCCCACGGCACAGGAAAAAGATCGGTCGGTTTATCCAACCGGTATATGTACTGTTTTCGGGCCGTGCACACGACTGCAGGGGGACGGGCGAAAGAATGAACATGTTCAATCTTTTTCGAACCGCCGGTGGTCTGAAAAACCGCTGGGCGGAAAACCCGCGCAGTGGGGACCGCTGCACGGGTTTTCCATAGAGGTCTGTGTAAAAGTTCGTCAGCCGGTTTGCAAAACCGAAAACCATCTGCAAAACCGGCTGGAAAACAGTGCGGTGGGGACAAGCCCTAAGGGGCATTTCTAGAGAGCTGGAATGGCATCTAATGAGAACGGAGCTAGGCCTCAAGCTGCGAGAGGATAACTACAGTAAACCGGTCGGACAAGCGGCTGAGGTCAGCCTGATCCTTATAAACTCTGAAGGGAAGATATCTCGCCACAATAAGTGTGTTACCTGGGTCACCGCTCTGATTGGGCATCCTATTGTAAGCGCTGCCTCGTCTTCATTAGAGACTGTCCTACACTGGAGGCTGAGGGTTTGGATCAGGACCCAAAGCCTTTTCTAGTCAGAGCAGAGAAATACTGAAGTTGTTTACATGGAAAACAGGAGTGTGAGCTGTGTGATGTGATTTATAGAGGGCCTGCACATGCCAGAGGCGGCAGCCAAAAAGCAACTTCTGCAACCCAACAATATCTGTACCAGACCCCCACCCCCCACCCCCGTGCGAGCACTGCGACAACTAACAGCAGCTCAATCTTATCTGTAGAAACTATAAAATGAAGGTGACCTAAATAGTTCTGGCCCAGGAAAAGCAAACATAAGGTTTCTAATGCATTTCTGAAGTGACACACTAAACCAGTACAAGTCCTTCTGTTGTGCTCATGTCCAAATGGGAAAAGTACACTGCCGCTTACTACTGTGTTTTTCCAAAAATAAGCCCTAGCCTGATTTTCACAGATTCTTGGAGGAGGCTTTAAATGTAAGCCCTACTGCAAAAATAAGCCTTAGTTAGCGCCTCCGGAGTGATGTCATCGGGGGCCCGCCTTCTGGGCACTGCCGTTCCTGAGCCCCGCCCACCCCCGATAAACAGCCTGTTAGACTGGAGGTTTTGTGGAAACCTGCAGGGTTTTCAGGCTGAAGGACCTGAGATGATGTCACAATCACATGACTAGCAGGTCCTTCAGCCCAGGCCAGAGTGTGCAATGTGTAAGTGAAAGTTCAATGTATACACACACATTTATACAATCGCACAAACAATCCCTTATCTTAAAGTGTGGATACTGGGAATTGTAGTGCCCCAGCATGCCACACTTTCAAGATAAGGCACTGAAAATAGACACACACTTCATGGTTTCGCACTATAGGTTATGTACTGTGTGTGCGCGCATATGGGTCTATACAGCTATATTATACACACACACACACATATATATATACATACATACATACACACATATATACATACATACACACACATATACAGTACATAAACCATAGTCAAAAACCGTGGAGTTTATGTGTGTGTGTATATATACCCGCTGGTACTTGTAGTTCCACAGCAGCTGTCAAGGAATTAAATGTCCCAGCATGCAGGGTCTGTTTTTTTATTTTTGGAAAAACATGGTACTCATCAGATGTTACCAGACTTCCTGGATAGCTCAAAATTAGGAATGATACATCTCATTTCTAGAGCATGGTATAAAACTAGATCCCATAGATTGAGTCTGCAACCTGCCAGAGGCCATTACTAGCACCTCACGGAGGATGCACTGGATGCTGAGAAAACCGAGCATGCGACACAACTGAATAAAGTGACAACATAAGCCATCTTACTATCAGCCTCTTTCCTCAGAGCTAATGACTCGGACCTGGTGGCACACTATCCTCTGGGCCTCACACTACTCCTGAGATAACAGAGTCGTGCGGTGCCAAAGTGATTGACAGATTCAGCCAGTACTGATGCGAGTCTCTGGAAGGCTACCCCTTAAAGCAGACCTGGGCAAAGTACGGCCCCCGGGCCGCATCCGGCCCGCCAGCGCGCTCGGCCGGGAAGCAGGTAAGCCAAGGTGAGTATTAGTGTTTGTTATTTTGGTCATAAAACTATATACCTGCCTGCGGAAAGCCCCGTCTACATGCCTGCCTGCGGAAAGCCCCGTCTACATGCCTGCCTGCGGAAAGCCCCACCTGCTTGTGGGAAGACCTAACTAGCTATTTACCTGCCTGTGTGGAGCCTTAACTATATACCTGCCTGTGTGGAGCCTTAACTATATACCTGCCTGCGGGGAGCTGTACCTACATCTATATACCTGCCTGCGGGTACCTATATACCTGCCTGCGGGTACCTATATCTATATACCTGCCTGCGGGTACCTATATCTATATACCTGCCTGCGGGTACCTATATCTATATACCTGCCTGCGGGGACCTATATCTATATACCTGCCTGCGGGTACCTATAGCTATATAACTGACTGACTGAGGGGAGCTGTATATACCTGCCAGACTGAGGGGAGCTGTATATACCTGCCAGACTGAGGGGAGCTGTATATACCTGCCCAGACTGAGGGGAGCTGTATATACCTGCCAGACTGAGGGGAGCTGTATATACCTGCCAGACTGAGGGGAGCTGTATATACCTGCCAGACTGAGGGGAGCTGTATATACCTGCCAGACTGAGGGGAGCTGTAAATAATACCTGCCAGACTGAGGGGAGCTGTATATACCTGCCAGACTGAGGGGAGCTGTATATACCTGCCAGACTGAGGGGAGCTGTATATACCTGCCAGACTGAGGGGAGCTGTATATACCTGCCAGACTGAGGGGAGCTGTATATACCTGCCAGACTGAGGGGAGCTGTATATACCTGCCAGACTGAGGGGAGCTGTATATACCTGCCAGACTGAGGGGACATACATATACCTGACTGACTTAGGGGACATACATATACCTGACTGACTGAGGGGAGCTGTATATACCTGCCAGACTGAGGGGACATACATCTACATACCTACCTTACTGAGGAGAGCTGTATATACCTGCCTTACTGTGTACCATGAGTAAGGCAGGTATATAGATACATCCCCCAGTAAGTTTCCACAAAAATAATCACCCAAAAAACAATTTTTCCCCCCATTCACCCTATGTTTTTATTAGTCCGGCCCTCCAAAAGCATCACACTTTTTCATGCGGCCCGATGGGAAAATAAATTGCCCACCCCTGCCTTAAAGCCTGCTCCACCTAGGCACAACTCATGGGGTTACACCGGTCACTTGGTTTAAACGGACACAACCATCAAAAATAGCTTTTCACATATTGACAAGCAAGGTGTGACCATTAGGTCTTTTTTCTTTTACAAAAAAGCTGCTTTTTTTGGGGGGGTTGAGAGAGGGGGGGGGGGGGGGGGGGAGAGAAGATTCGTTTATTGTTTGTGAGCTCTTATAACATGGCAGTGAAGAACATTTAACTGTTCTCTTCAAGGCTCATCAGCAGGACCTGATCAATGTGATTAAAAAAAAAAAAAAAAGAAGGAAATCCTCCAGTTCAGAAAAAGGGTTATCCCATTCTGTTTCTCTTGTCAATGTCCTAGTCTAACCTGTATCTCGTACTGTCCACAGAACAATAGAACAATCATGAGGTCATTACCTACAATTTGTAATTCGACTACATACAGATAAGCAGCACCAATAGTACAGTGAGGTAAGTCTGCCCTGCCATTCAAGAGTGTCATCACTATTATCGCAGCTACAGAAGAACAAGTTTTTATATGTAAATTTTAAATACATGAAACTGCTTAATTAAAAAAAAACAAAAAAAAAAAAAAAAACAAAAACACAAATATATATTGTTTTAAAGAAATAGTGATGTTCACAAAAAATAAAAATAAAAGGAGTAGCCAACACGGTCTCCGCCCAAGGCCGTTCTTTAAAGGGGGTAATGTGTCTTTAAAGGGGTTGTCTCACTACAAGGATTGTTTTATATGTTAAAGATCTTGCAAAAACAAGTCACTTTAGGAATAGGTAGGACACTGTTAATGGACACATTGCAGATATCCCCCCTTGTATGGGCTGCATTAGCTCCTCAGGTCACTATAGCTACAGACCTGTTTGATCTCTTATGATAGGCTGCCAGCAGTGGTCGCTATAGCTACAGACCTGGCTTCTACTGCAGCCTAGTGGAAGTCAGTAAACACACCCCTGAATTCAAAGTGAAAGAAAAAACAGGACTAAGGTAAGATGACGCAACGTAGTGAGACAACCCCTTTAAGGACCGTCCTGCATAGCTTAGAAACAGCATTAGTAATATAGCAACAACTGTAGCTTCTCACCCAGGTTAATGTGAACCTGCAGATTTAGGGGCAACACTTGAACCTTTACTTGTACACAAGGAGGGAATAAGTAATTTGACTTATTTTCTAAGAACCTTGTGGGCTAGTTACTGTACCAACCTATCAATCTGCTGGAGCACAATCCTTGCCCTAGACCTCAGGACAGCCAATCTCTCACTAACCCCTCCTCTCTTTCTCCAACCCCAACTTAATTCTTCCATAGCTTACACAGACCCAGCAATGGCTCCTTATGGTCTTACTACTTACTCCTTACTGCCTCACCGCTGTAAGCAGGCTCATCAACTCAGGCAGTCCTATTACACGGTCTGCTAATGGCGCCGAACTTGGCTATTTAAAGAGAATTTATCGCCCATAATTTTTCCCTAATTAGAACCAGATAATTATATTCTTTTCTTCTTAGTTTTTATTTTGATTGAGTGCAGATTTTAATTCTATTCTCTGGACACGAATCATCTTGCCTGATCTGCTTTTAATAGACCTGCTTTACTGCAACTACGTGGACATAGGAGCCTGTGAACAGTAGCCGACTCATTGACTTCTATGGGAGAGTTTTCTAGGCATGCTCTGTGACCTGGGTCACTGTGCAGGAGGGGAGAGGCTAAGCCATGTCTAAGGCCATGTTCACACGGCTTATTCTGGGACGTAATTCAGTCCGTAATTACGCGCCGTAGTGCGCCAATTACGGGCCGAATCCGTCCCAGTAACTACGGTAATGCACAGTTCTCATAGAGAACTATGCATTACGTCTCCTCTCCCTGCTACGCAGAGGGGGGAGAAAGTGACATGTGAATTACTAGCGGCGTATACGCGCCGCTAGCAGTGATTCTCTATGGGTTGGTGAAGTGCCGGCCCCCCGCTCACTCCCCCGCTCCCGGACACACGGCATAATTGCGGGGCGTATTTACGCCCTGCAAATACACCGTGTGAACATAGCCTAACACTTAGGCCCGGTTCACACGGCTTATTCAAGCCATAATTGCAGGACGGATTTCGCTCACAATTACGGCTTGAGTAAGGGGCGGGGGCGCCATTCGCCAGCCCCATAGACATGCATTATCCACGACGTGTATCCCGCCGGGATAATGAGCATGTCACTTTCTCCCTCCTTGGCGTATTCGCCGAGCGGGGAGGAGAGACTGAGTCCATAGTTCTCTATGAGAACTGTGGATTACCGTAATGGCTGAAACGGATTCCAGCCGTATTGTCCCGCAGTATGGCGCACAATACGGCTACAATACGTGCCCGAAATAAGCCGTGTGAACTGCCCCTTACTGTGAATGGCGGATCCTGTGTTATCAATATTTTGGTGTCACCTTTCATTGTAATCCTGCCTGAGATGTGATCTCAACAGAACAGGATGTTTATAGGCGTTTCATCATTCGGCAGCTGTTTATACTGGTTGATAAGGAGAGCTTATGAAATGGAGGGGTGTGTTTCTCCTCCCAGCAGGGAGTATCATCTCTCTGCAGACACGCCCCAAAGTGTCCTCCTGAAAATTCATTCTGTGTGAGCAGGGGGAGGGAGAGATTCTCAGCTGTCAGAGACTAAGGTATCATTGGAAGTGAAAAGCTAAGTGTAACTCAATAGTTTATATGTACAGTGCTCGCTCTCTCTACCTACTTTGTAATTAGAATGGGCATTTGACATTCAGGATTCTGGGAGAGATGGGTGATTTTCTCTCTCACACACAGTGATATATCCTGCAGATTATTACACCTCTGACATCTGCAGAACAAAACTATACACTTTGTGTTTACATGGGACTGCACAAGATCTCTCTCTCTGCTGCAGGACCTCCGATTGCTGTCAGTGAACAGCGCAAACCCCGCACGCATACATCAAAACTACCACTTATATATATAGAAGGTATTTCACTTGTGGATATATACTGGTTTCTCATGGGAAGATATTGGAAGACCACATCTCTCATACAGGTGCTAATTAAAAGCCATCTACCTCTGCCAGGATGCCATAACATTGTAAATACTGGCTGATGAGGATGGACATAAAGGGTTTGTTGTCTTAAAACAAGTTTTCCCATATGATCAGGGTGCAATCATGGGGATTTTATTGATGAAGAATGACCATACCTAGTTTGCAGGTGTCTACTGTATAATTTGCCCACAGGGGTAAAAGGCCTAAGTAGGATGGACACACAGTAAACACAGAAATGTTTACTGCCCCCAAGACTAATCAAAGGAGAGAGATTGTTTCCTCTTAATGATGGTAAAATTGAGATCTGGGGGAGAAAATGATATAAATATCCAGAGTTGGATGAAGGAGAGGTAGATTCTTGGGAAGAAGCCAGCAGACTGAGGCACATGGAGAGCACTGCTCATGAACTTAGTGGGTGAAGGCCTAGGATAGTAATAAAACATTGCATCTTGCTAAATGATTTGTAACCGTTATTAGTATTTGTAGTGTTAATGTAACATTCGTTGT
The DNA here is from genome assembly GCA_025379985.1 of Phyllomedusa bahiana. Lineage (NCBI taxonomy): Eukaryota > Metazoa > Chordata > Amphibia > Anura > Hylidae > Phyllomedusa > Phyllomedusa bahiana. The sequence continues at coordinate 101,205 of JAODAL010003784.1, read as the reverse complement.
TTCCTTTCTTTTTGTTCCTGTGCATCCCCATATACATATCTTTTAATAATAACCATAAAATTAAATCTCACATGCTATACAATACACAATTTTTTATACACTTAGGGGGACATGTATGATCGGAGCTTTCACACATTTTCAGCCGTATAATGCACCTCACTGTGCCGACTCCGCTGTCGGACGTGCCTAATGCGCTATTAGGTAACGCGCCTAACATGAAGGGGCGTTCTGGGGCGGGACGCACCACATTCGAAAACTCCGACGCATGTATGAATGCGGGTCGGCAAAGTGAGGCGCATTTCAGCTCTGACAGGCAGACCTATTTCTTTAAACATGCTTTTATTCAAGGGTAATGCATGAGCAGGTTTCACAGGTAAAACAAGGCAGACCTATTTCAAGGTGGTCTGTCTGCCGGAGGCGTCGAAGTTTGCCCCGCATGTATGAGCGCACTTCGGCACCGACATACATCAGGCGCAGTTTTCACGGTAAAAACGTGAAAACAGGCGCTATGACGCACCGATCTTCATACATGTCCCCCTTACTCGTGTCTCTCATTTTATTGCATCTAACCTTTTGAATCTAACCCAGTCAGAGGGTGGATTGTATGTATACAGTATATGTTTGTATGAATACATATTTATTTATGATATTAATGACATTATATATATATATATATATATATGTAAGAAACAGGGAATTTCTTACACACTGATTGCCGTCAGTGAACAGCACAAACCCCGCACGCATACATCGAAACTACCACCGATTGCTGTCAGTGAACAGCGCAATCTCTCTCTCTCTCCTTATCGATATATGCGATCGCTGCTACATCTCCTCTAATACCAATTTCCACTTCACGGAGCACGCATAGGAATGCGCACTTCCGTGAATACTACAGAGGGCCGGACAGGATGTAAATTACCACAGCCGGCAGCTTATCACATGCAAGGAGGCGGAATCCAACCGGCACCGGGGAACAGTGTTCACAAAAAACAAAGATAAGGGAGACTGAAAACAAGACAGCTTTGCAAATGACATCCAATTGCAAAGTTGCTTGTTTTCACTGTCCCCTTATTCTGAAGACCATTTAATGTAATGAGAAAACCCCTTTAAGGATATTATTAGGTTTTCTGATCAAGATGCAAACCGCAAGATTCAGGATTTTTTTAAATTTTTATCATAGTGACCTGAAAAATATATATTTTACATTTCAATAAAAGACAATTAAAACAAATTGGGCCTTTTCTGACAGCACATTTGGCATTCACATTCTGTATTTCACACATTTTGGGCTGTTTTTTGCAGTTTTTTTGTCATGGTTTTCTAATTCTTAACAGTGGAATAGTACATTTTCCGCTGTAAATCTGGCAGAAAAATGTACGTTCCAAGTTTTTCTTTTGCAAACCGTTAATTTTGAAATCTGAGCCATGTAGACTACAGCTCAAGTTTTCTATTGAGGTCTATGGTGATGGTGTACATTTGTATTTTCATCTGTTCCAAAACAGACTGAAAAACAGACTAGAAACCCTTGCCGTGCAGATGGACCCTGAGGGGATGTTCACATGGCGTTTTTAATTTTTTTTTTGGGGGGGGGGGGGGGGGGGGGGAGAAATCAAAAGCGCTGCATAAAATGCATCCAACATGCACCCAAAGTGCTTGGATGCGTTTTTGCTGCAGCAGAAACGCACCCTATAACTTTAAATAGAATGCCTGCTGCATCAAACGGATCAAGAATAGACTTGTCACTTCAGATAAGAAAGACGCATCACTCGTGTCTTTGTTTTATGCAAGTTAGAAAGTTCCTTTCTTTCTTGGTACCGAGATCACCCTATATGTTGGTGCTCATAGCGACTAAACTAAATAGGAGTTTATCTCTGTTCTATAAATGAATGCAAATATTGTACCTTTATGATACACTTCCATACCTGTGATCTTTAACTTTTTGCCTGATTATATAGTGTACTTGTCTTGTACTCTGAAAACTATTCAGAAAAATTACAAGTTAAAAAAAAAAAAAAAAAACACGCATCAAAGATACATGTAAAACATGCATTAGCGATCACTCCTTTGAACGCTGATGTGAGTTTTACATTGAAAACAATGTAAATCACACGTCACATTGTTAGAGGCGTGTTTGGGTCTGAAACACAGATCCAAACATGCATCTAAAGAATCGCTGTGTGAGCATCCCCTAATACTTCTTCTGGCCCCAAACCACAGTTAGGTACTATTCTAATCACTAGAACATTAATGGGCTTATTGTTAGCTCACACTAATGCTTAGCATAATTTCTGATTAACTACAGCGATCATGTGCATTAGGGGCCGTTTACACGGCACAGGACAAATACCGGACGGTTTTCCATTAAAGGGGTTGTCTCACTACATTGATTCATCTCACGTCAGTCCTGTTTTCTTGGTTTCATTTGAATTCAGGGGCGTGTTTACTGCCTTCTACTAGGCTACAGTAGAAGCCAGGTCTGTAGTTATAGCAACCAGCGCTGGCAGCCTATCATGAGTAAACAGGTCTGTAGCTATAGCAACCTGAGGAGGTGATGCAGGAATAGGTAGGACAGTGTTAATGGACATTTTTTAACATGAAAAGCAATCCGTAGTGAGACATCCCCTTTAAGGTCCGTGTAAAAGTTTGTCAGCCGGTTTTCAGAACCGAAAACCGGCTGAAAAACCGTGCCGTGGGGACAAGGCCTTACCATTCAGAGCTGTTCACTTCCGAATGGTGATGGAAATGCGTGGCACATAACCACTGCAGCCATCGATTGGCGTGCCCGTTCAGAAGTGACAACAGAAGACTAGGAAGAGCCAATGTTGAAACAGGGGCCCAGAAGTTGACGAGTACGTTTTTTTGTATTAATGGGCCATCACAGCATTATATCAATTTTTTTTTCTAAACATGGACAACTCCTTTAAGAAAACCTCCGGAATATTTAATGTTACTTTAAAAGAAAGCGTCCTTACAAAATATGGCAGTTAGCACTCAATGGGCACTGAAAGAGGCGTGACCCCGACTAGTAATATCCAGATGTGAAATCGGTTCATGCATTTTTAGCGGAAACCAGAAAAATAAGTACAACACAGGAATTCTAGGAAAAGATTCTCCAGAATGGTCACCCCATAAAAAATATAGGGATTTACTAAAATGTGAATGTCAGGTGAGCCGAAAGGTCCTCTTTAGGGAATGGTCAGAAACAGACTAACCACTGCAGAAAATGTGCAGCAGTAGGGCTTGGTTCCCAAAATATATTGTGCGGCACCAGGACTGGGACAATGTATTCTGGTGCCCTAGGCAAATAAGGCATTTAGTGCCCCCACCACCCTCTCGCAATGTAAAATTCAGCCCACTTCATACTTCTTTGTGCCCCTTTTATTCCTGGGATGAAGTGGAGCCCTAGGCGGTTGCCTACTTTAGCCTACCCGTCGTCCCGGCCCTGTGCGGCACAGATCCAAAGCCAAAACCAGTAGTGGATCCAAAAAATACCATGTGAACAGAGCCTTAATCTATACCAAACTGTACAGATTCTGGTGCAGATTGTGCACTTGCTACCGCAAACTAAGCACATTGGGAAAACAGGCGTGTGTGTTAAAAATCTGCCGTGCTTGTAGCATAACCCACACCACATAGGGTAGGCTCACATGCAGCAGATCTGCTGTGGATTTGGATGCCAATTTTAGTGCCGATTTGTTAGCAAATTTATTGTAGACTTTTCTACATTGTTTTTAGTCGGTAAAGATAAAAGAGCGACATGTATGAACAGGGCTGCACCGAATATCTGGCGTCTTTTCCAGGGCTGTGGAGTCGGTGGCTATTTTGCAGGAGTCGGAGTCTCATAAAAGGGACCGACTCAGACTCCCAAAATATATAATAAGTTGGTCCAGTTAGTTCGATGCAAAGAGCAAGAGGAATTGGGTCCGGCCAGTGCTCCTGCTCCCATATCTTCAGCCTCATCACATGAGTGTAATTGATGACATGGAGCAGGAAAAGCGCTGCTCCCATGACAAACAAATTTCAGTAACATTTTTCACCTGCTTTCAAAGAAGTAGAAGAGTTCAACCATTCATCAAAACTGACTGTGGCTGAGGCAATTCCTTTGAACCCCGACATTCTTAGAGATGTTAGTCACCGCTTTGCCCCCAACCCAAGTTAGTGTAAAGAGGCCGTTCTCTAGCCTGGAAATAATGAGATCAGATGTGAGGTCATGTATGCAGGATCTGATGGAGGCAATACTATTTCTCAGAGCGAATTCAGAAACTCCACATATGTTCCTGCAGTGTTTTGCAAATTTACAATTTTTTGGTGTTCTAAAGTCATATCCAATAAATATATTTTACACTGACAAGCAAAATGGTAACAATGTTTTGAACTTGTGATTTTCAGGCTCTATATCTCTCCATCTACTACAGCTTTGTACATGAGGCTACTGTAATTTTATATACAGTCATCTTACACATAAATTTGACTTGCAAGTATTTAGCATCTGCTTAGTTTTGCAGATTCTTTCCAGTAACTGCATTGTTACTGTTTTGCTCCTAAAAAGCCAAATGTTAATTTTTTTTATTTTGTTAGTATTTGGGAAATCCACCTTTTGTTTTCAATACTGCCTAAATCCTTCTGGGCCCTGGATCAGATTCAAGCATATCCTGACCAAAATCTGATCCCAGGTCTCTTCTACACATTCCCAATGTTGGTGCAGACTGGACTTGGATACAAATACAGCTTTTTCTTCAACTCTACCCACAAGTGTTCAAAAAATCAAAACATTGTTACCCTTTTGCTTATCAGTGTCTGTTCTACCTAAAAAGCTTGCTTATTTTATCATAAGGTGATAAACAGCCTGATGATACCATTTTACTAAAGTAAAGTTATCACTTAAACATGCGCCGTGTATGAGGGAGTCGGGGGTTTGGGAAATTGAGGAGTCGGAGTCGGGGCTTTGGCTTGCGACTCCACAGTCCTGGTCTTTTCAGCCAGATATCAGGCGCAGCGCTGTTCATGTTTAAATCTCCTGCACACCATCCTTGGGTGCATTACATAGCGCCTGCGTCGTTTTGTAATGCGTCCGATCTCGTGCAGGAGGTGGGGCGCACTAGAACTGTAGCGAAGCTACATATGTATAGCTTCACTACGGAATTTCTAGGCGCATTACAGTTGGAACAGGTAGAGCACTTTCAAAGTGGTTTACCAGAGCCACAAAAGTCGCCCTAGCGCTAGAATGACCTGATTTATAGCCCGCAGGAGAGCGGGTTCATAAATCAGGTGCACTCTGTCATTATTATGTGCATGAAATTTGGCGTTCACTCGCCAAATTTCATGCATATCGCCCAAAATGTGCAGTACAGTCTTCAAATAAACCTTTTCTGTAGATTTTGCCTTCTTTTACTTAAGTCAATGTAGAAAAATCCACCATAAAATTTGCGTTAAATGCACAACTAATCTAAGACCTGCACCTTGTGAATATAGCCTCAGAGTTCATTTTAGATTTGTTTCAGATTTTGACTTTTCTGCTGAAATCAATGGTGAATTAACATGGATTTAAAAGCTACAACATAGTGTTATTTCCATGTAGATGGTGGGTGGAATTTTTTTTTGACGACTATGAATAAGATCCCTTAACTATAAGACGTCGCTGCAGACATCAAAGCTTGCGGCGCTCGGGTGCCGCAGCTGCACCGAGATCGGGGTTGTGCTACACAGCCCTGATCCCAGAGCCTCTCCTGTGAGAAACCTCCGCTCCCTGGTGCATTAACCCTTTGATTGCGGCGGATGTCACCGCAGCGCAATCAAAGGGTTCCCCTGCTCTGTCGGGTGATCGGAACAACCGGTGATCCGACAGAGCCCGGGAACGGCTGCACAGTCAGCCCTGAGGACCTAGAGTGGCCCCAGAGCTGTCTGTGTACTAAGCCAGTGACCAGGACGCACTGTATGCTGTCCTGATCACTACAGATTACAATGTATTAACATATATGAATATGCTAATACATCACTAAGTTTAAAAAAAAACCAAAAAATGTAAACCAGTTCTTCCTTCAGGGGATTTAAAAAAAACAAAACAAAAAAAAAAAAAAAAAAAAGGAAAAAAAAAACAGAAAAAAAAAAAAAAAAAAAGAAAAAGAAAAAGAAATGTAATAAAAAAAATTTTGCAGATATTACACAGAAAAAAAATAAAAAAAAAAAAAAAAAAAAAAAACACATATTTGGTATCCACACGACCATAATATAAAAATCTAAAAAGTTAAGTGTGAAATGTGAATGGTGTAAACAAAAAAATGTTTACATTTTTTTTTTTTTTTTTAATATAAAAAAATTCTGCATTTTATAAGAGAACTTAAACTATTCCCCCATAAAGTACAACTCGTCTCAAATAAAATGAGGCCTCATACAACTGCGGCATTGAAAAAATAAAAGTTACAACTGTTGAAACTCAAGGAGGCAAAAACTAGGAAAAAAAAAAAAAAAAAAAAAAAAAAATAGGTTATGGTCATTAACTACTTTTCAGGTGTTTGGCTTAAGGGTGCTTTCACACGGTGTGGTTTTGGTGCATTTTTTGGGATGCGTTTTTTGTGCAACAATGTATAGCATTGTTGTGCCTTCCTGCACAAAAAAATGCATCCAAAAAAGCGCATAAAAAAACGCACCAATACCGCACCGTGAAAGCGCCCTAAGGGATTAAAATCTCATATCCTTTACTGCTTCTATAACGGCTGTGGATTTTCCACACATAAATCCACAGGGAATCTGCCCATGTGAACATACCCTTAAGGTACCAATTAGTTAATTAGGATTAGCAGTGCCTAAACTGTGTAAAACTAGACTGTGTAATTAGAGCAAACCCTGCTCTCTTCTGCTGTGACTCCAGGCTGAGGTTCCTTCTATGTGGTCCATTACAATATAGTTAAAGACAGACTGCATTTACACAAATCATTATACAATTAAATGACAAGATGCTTGACCCTGCATTAAATAGGACTATACTATACTCAATAATAGATTTACTGTGGAAGCACATATGGTACATTTAATCAAGTGTTTAAATGTAATAAAAGTACAAACACCATCTAGACTATTGTAGAGTGACTATATCCAGTCAAGCAAAAGTCATTGTAGAAAATCCTCCATAAGGAAACATACACTACATAAATAACGAATTACAGCGTTAAAAAGTTTCACAGAGCCTGCTCTTCACTGCCAGGATCAGGCTCTACTTTCTGTTCTAGCTCTGGGTGGTTCTACAGCAGTGAAGGACATTTTAGCTCTGCTATTCCTAGCCAAGCCTGTTAAAAGGGACATTAGTAATGGAAGAGGTTAACAGCAGAGCAGAAGACTACAGTGCTGTAAAGGGTTTGTCAGTAAAAAATAAACAAGCTCTTGTGCAGCTAGTAAGACACAGCAGGAAGTGACCTCACCACCCCGACCACGGCTGTATAGCCTGTTAGAGCAGAGGGAGATGGTCGGTAACCTGCTTGTGTACATAAGCAGGAGATGAGAACTTCTCTAGCTCTTAAAGAGAACCTGTCACATAGTTTTTGCCCCCCTTGCTGAGGACAGCACAAGCTAGTGACAGACCTGCTGTTTCCAGCGCTGTGTCCCTTATTCTGTAAGATGCTGGAGTTTTTGCGTATTTAATGCTCAAATCTGCAGTTTTCAGCCAGAAGAGTCATTCGAAGAGTCCTTCAGAGCTTCAGTTTTTTTCAAACCCGGCCAATCGGAGGCTAGCCCCGCCCACCTCAACTGACAAACCTATTACTTTGAATAGGTAGAAACATGTGAATAACTATGTGGGCGGAGCTAGCCTTTGGTGGGCGGGGCTAACACCTACTCGTGAATAAGATTTGAGGGGAAAATGCTCTAAAACTGCTGCATCTTACAGAATAAGGGGCACGGTGCTGGAAACAGCAGGTCTGACACTACCTTGTGCTGCCTTCAGCAAGGGGGCATAATCTATTTGACAGGTTCCCTTTAAAGGAAACAAAATCAGAAAAACAACATCTTTGGTAATAGTCTTTGATTAACTTTAAACATCAGAAAGGAGAATCTCTCTCCTTGGGGTGAGCACCATATAGGTATGTGGGGATTTGAAAATTGCCTTTGAAAATCCCCACACGCCTATATGGTGCTCCCCCCAAAGTGAGATATTCCCCTTTCTGAGCCACTCATTGCCTCCCACCCAGCCAGCTCTGCACTGATGAGGGGCAAAACCCCGGAACAGCTGTATGCAGATGAGTTGTGCTGGCTTGGCTAACATCCCTTTTGCTTTCTAAAGACTGAGTCAGAACCAAACCGACGATTTGTTACATCCAATAGAGGACACCTGAGCTTCCAGCTCTTTTCCCATAATGCCTTGTGATAGCTTTAAACATGTAGGCAAAAGGTAAATATTGTGCCGAGAATATCCTTGTAATACAAGTTAATACTTCATATACACTTCATATCACTGTAACAGTATATGAATACATACTGTGCATTCCAAGTACTGTGCATATGTTTTAGGGATGTATGGAAAAATAATGTTGAGAAATAAAAGTACTTTCATCACTTGAATGATGGAGAGGGGAGGGGGAGTGAAATGAGCTATTAGGGCCGGTTCACACGGCTTATTCAAGCCGTAATTGTGGGACGGATTCCGCCCGCAAAGCCGGCTTGAATAAGGGGCGGGGGCGCAGCTCGCCGGCCCCATAGACTCATTATCCACGGAGCGTATTCCGCCGGGATAATGAACATGTCACTTTCTCCCCGCCCGGTGTATTCGCCGAGCGGGTTGGGGAGATGGAATCCATAGTTCTCTATGAGAACTGTGGATTACCGTAATGGCTGGGACAGATTCCAGCCATAATGCAGCGCAGTACATCGCGCAATACGGCTGCAATCCGTGCCCAAAATAAGCCGTGTGAACGGTCCTTTATAGCCGACGGGGTCTGTCAAGCGCCGTTCACGTCCATCGGTAAATAGGTCAGTTTATGGAGGGAGGTTCCGTTTGGCACCGCCGACGTAGAGGTGGAAGCAGATCTGTTTTACAACAGACACCAGCGGCGTGCAACGGATTCCAGTGATTACAATGTGATCCATTGTGTCTATGATTAAATGTCCGTTGTTTCAAGGGTAAAATTAGTGCTGCGCACTGTGCTATTTTTGCATCCTTCTCACCAGAAGCTCACTACAAACCAGATGTGAAGCCTGCCTTAACGCTATATTTTTTATCAATTAAAATGCAAATTGAATGATCAAAGGACAAACCTAAATCAATATTTGGTGTGACACCCTTTCCTTTAAAGGGGTTGTCTCACTACACTGATTCATCTTACCTCAGTCCTGTTTTCTTGGTTTCACTTTGAATTCAGGGGCATGTTTACTGGCTTCCACTAGGCTGCAGTAGAAGCCAGGTCTGTAGCTATAGCAACCAGTGCTGGTAGCCTATCAGGAGAGATCAAACAGGTCTGTGGCTATAGTGACCTGAGGGGCTGATGCAGCCCATACAAGAGGGGCTATCTCAGAATAGGTAGGACACTGTTAATGGACATATATTGCAAAGTGACTTGTTTTTGCAAGATCTTATAGTGAGACAACCCCTTTAAAACATCAGTTCTAGGTACTTGCACACAGTTTTTCAGGAAGTTTAAGAAGGTTGTTCCAAAGATCTTGGAGAAGTCATCACAGATCTTCTGTGGATGTAGTTTGCTCAGATTATTATGTCTCTTCATGTAATCCAGACAGAGTTGATGATGGTGAGATCAGGGCCCTGTGGGGCAAGATCATCACTTCCAGGACTTCAAAGGCAAAGGGCGGTCACACTTAATATTGATTTGATTTCTCATCATTCACTTTTCATTCTGTTATATCAAACTATAAACACTATTTAAAAAAAAAAAAAGGAAAAAAAAACATAAAAGAACATTTAGGTTATGTTTACACAGATTACTGCGCGCACATATGTACGGGCTGCAATACGTGTTAGTTAGCACTGTTGAAAGTACACACTTGCAAACATATACTTTCAACAGGCAAGGTGCCGAGGCAGCTTTCTGCCGCATATGCTTCTCTATTTCTCATCTGAAAGACGATTTTACACAATGTTTTCACCATATTTGTGGGGTGTATCTCAGCACAAATACGCTCCTAAATATGCCCTGCAAATGTGTTGTGTGAACATACCCTTAGGGTACTGTCTATATGGTAGAAGATGTGTAGAGACTGTATATGCAAACAAGGTAAAAAAAAAAACACTAAGTGTGTGCATATGTGCAGTAATGTAACTACTATAAAGTGCATATTCATAGGTAATTGATCCAGTTACAATAACTGGTTCATTATAAAGTGATTAAGCTTTGTTCACATGAGACCAGAAAAACCCTTTAAAACAAAAACTATAACAGTGGGTTCACATGTTTAGCTTTTTAGATGCAGTTTTTGAAGCCAAAAGCAGCAATGGACCATAATTGGAGGAAACATAAGGCTGAGACTTCAATCCTGATTTGGCTTCAAAAAGACCTAAGGGCGCGTTCACACGGCACAGGACAAATACCGGCCGGTATTTGTCCTGTTTTGCGCCCCTCCCCACGGCCGCGGGGGTTGGGGGGGGGGGGCTTTTCTCCAGAAACCGGACGGAAGATTGTGCACGTTCAATGTTTTGCCACCGGACCGCCGGCGACAAAACCACCGGGCGGAAAACCCGTGCAGTGGGGACTGCTGCACGGTTTTTCCATAGAGCACAATTGTGCTCATTTTCGGCCGGTTTTTCAGGCGGTCTAAAAAAACCGCAAACCGGCTGAAAAAAACCGGCCGAAAACCCGTGCAGTGTGGACATGCCCTAAGTGTGTGAATTCACCCTAAATAGTAACCACTTCATTACTGGCTGTACACACAAATATAAGCCTTAACTATAATAAATTGTAATATCAGCAACCATGCCCTCATGGATCATAGGCCTGTGTGTGGTTACCAGTATTTGTGCAGTCTCCCCTGTATGTATTGTGACTTTTCTGCATATTCGTATGAACTGGTACTTATTCAATGTGCAGTTTTTTTTACTAGGCAGTTGCCCCCCTAGTGAATGGGTGTGTGAGCAGTTGTCCATCAGGGAGCTGCACCTGTTAAATTTCTCATGTAGCACTGGGGCTTCTATTGTACTGGGATTAGTCTATTATCCAGTCTTTGAGCTGTAAGTAAATGTACCATTTTTCTGTGATTTTTTTTTTTGTACACATGAATGCAACAGTAGTACCTTATAGGCAGCCAAAGAAATAATCCACTATGCCCACACAACAATTTGCAACCAAATCTACTGCAGAGTACAGGATTGCCCTACAAAGGTATTTGTGCCTACAAAACCAGCATAGGGAAATGCCCATACAGCTGCACCTATGCAGTACCACCAAGCAAATTGTGGTTCCAGACACTAGACGTGGTTGTCATCATATCCAAACTGCAGGCGACATCCCACTGTCTTACCATAAATGCAGCCAGGACAACCTTCCTCCAATCAGTTCAGTTCGGGTATGTTCACACGGCTTATTTTGGGCTTAATAATTACAGCAATCCATAGCTCTCAGAGAACAATGGATTACGCCTGCTCTCCCCGCGCGGGGAGATAAGTCACATGTTATTAATTCGCGGCAAATACACCCCGCGAATAATTCATGTCAATGGGGCCGGTGGGTTGCCGAACTAACCCCACCCCCCCCACCCTCTCGCGGTAGTACGCGCGTATTAGCACGAGCTTCCGAAATACCGCACCGCATGTGAACATACCCTAACAAAACATGATTGCCATCTACTGAAGTCTGAATTCTTGAAAGGAAATCTGCTGTTCTTCCAAAGTAGTCACAGTCAAAGGTCTGGGCAGATTACATGGTAAAGGAGAAATACTAATTGTCCTTCGGTTTCAATGCTTATTCTGATTACACTAATTAAGTATGAATGTAATGAACTCCCAAAGGCCCTGACGGTGGGAAGCGTCCTGCAAATGAGTGTAAATATAGTGCAGACACACAAGGTAAATGGAAGATCATCCACCGCTGGCGAGGAATCCCTCCGCTGACCTACATTCCTCTGCCTGAATCAGCCGCAGTGATAACACAGTATCTGCTTCATATCCAGAGATAAACTGAGGAAGCTGCACTGTTCTCCAGCGGCTTCTCATCCCCACTAATGAGCTGGCAGAATAGATGTAGAAGGAGCCGCGCCATCTCCGGCTGCTCCTGATGACTTGTATGGCCGAGGTCTGGGGGCCAGGGACTCCCCGGACAGGAGACATTCTTGTGTGCTTTCATTAGGAGACATCCTATAGCAGCCATCTGTTAGCCGCCAGTCACATTACACGTACACAGCCAGTGCCGATGACGCTACACACAGCGGTTTCCTGCCGATAGCAAGCAGATAGCAGCGGCTCATAGGTCCATACACTGTGCTACTGGCCATTTATAATGAACTAGTAACGACACCATCCCAGAGCAGCAACTGATAGAAAATGCATCCACTTAAAGGGGTTTTCTCATCACACGCTTTTGCAGACTTCAGCTTTTTCCTATCTGTTACAGCTTCAAATCCAGGGGCGAATCTCTTCTCTCAGTAGGCGTGTCTCCCCTCACCGAAGAATTGTGACATCATTGTGTACGAGCAGTGGAAGGAAGAGGATGTCACAGCTCCTGCATGCTTCTCATGGCTGCAGAGCTGTCATCTCCAGGCAACACAAGCAGAACACCTGCATTGCTGTAAGCAGTCATACATACAGCCTGAACTGATGAAACAAATGTGAGAAACCCCCCGCACTCTTATCAGGCAGGAGGGAGAGCAGGCTGTGTTATATGGGGGAGGAGAAGCAAGGTATAAGGCTGTGTTATATGGGAGGAGTATAGGGTATAAGGCTGTGTTATATAAGGAGAGAGTGAATCTAGCAGCTAGAGTCTCAGTGATTGCCCAGATCCTTTACATCACAAAAAGAGAGTCATCACAGCCTCATTATACACACACACACACAACCATCACAGGCAATTAATTTCACTTTTGTTTTTCACAGCTCCAAGGGGAGTAAGCACAGAGTGCAGGCAGCTACTCACAGAGCAGGGGGCGTTTCCGAACAGGCTGAATGAAATGTCAGTTAGCCAATCACAGAAAAGGAGGCATGTCCACCTGCTGCAGAAATAGCAATAGATGCACAGATTAGCTCAGATCTGCTATACTAAGTGATTTAGGTAATGCAAACCAATTGCAAAAGTGCTTATTTTTACTGTTCCCATCATTAGAGATATGATCTTTGTAGCGAGAAAAAAAAAATATATATATATATATTAGTACAGCAGAGCTCCACTTATGGAGAGAAACCTGTTAATAATCACATGCTGCCTGCATGGGCCACCACAGACACTGAGAGCAAGTAGACTACAGCACTGCTTGCAGGTGTACAGCAGAGCTCCACTTATGTGGTTATTAACATGGTTATCTCCATGTTGGCTGCTTGCATGGACCATCACCAACACAGAACAAGTGGACTACAGCACTGCCTTAGCCCTATGTGCCGCTGTAAAGCAGAGCTCCACTTATGGAGAGAACCCTGTTAAAGGGGTTTTGCCACCATCTCATTTCATACTCCCTGCATCCAGCTGTGTGTGTGATTTGTTTGAATTGCATATCATGTGGCCCAACAGGATGACATCATCATGCCTGTCTTGACTCTAGTCAAATAAAGGTCTGTTTATGTAATGAGCTGTGAGTAGCTACAATGTGGCTCAGAGGTAAAGTTTTTGACTCACAGCACAAGGGTCCTAGGTTCAAATCCCTGCAGGAACCAAACCTGTGGATTTTCATCCTCTTTATCAATGCACAGACCTCACTGAGGTTTTCCCTATTATTATTTTTTTTGCACTTTTTGACTAATTTATAAGGAGCACAGAGGACAGGAGTAGAAGGACAGAACCTGGAGTTTGAACACTGTGTAGCTGCCTGAGAGGAGAGGTGATGTCTGAGCATGTCTGACCAGGAGTGAGGAGCTCACAGCCCTGGTCGTGTCCCCTGGAGACTAGCTGTAAACAATGGATCACTAAAAAAAGAGCAGCTAAAACAAAAACGGTCCAGAATTTTTAATAATGATGAATGGTGAAAATGTTTATTTAATTTGCAAGCTTCTCACGTCAATTTTACTTCATGGCAAAACCCCATAAAAAAAAAAAAAAAAAAAAAAATCACATGCTGCTTGCCTGCATGGACCACCACAGACACTGAGAACAACAAGTGGACTACAGCACTGCTTTTACACTATGTGCAGGTGTACAGCAGAGTTCCACTTATGTGGTTATTAATAGGGTTATCTCCATGTTGGCTGCTTGCATGGACCACCACCGACACTGAGAACAAGTGGACTACAGCACTGTTTGCTGGTGTACAGCAGAGCTCCACTTATTGAGATATTATATATTAATCAGCCGCAGCCACCAGTATGGGGAGCTTAAGAACGTAGCGCATCTTGGTCAAATGTAAAAGCAGCAGCAGGCGGCCAGAACGTTATCATTTAACTCTATGGCTATATTATGTGTCAGAAAACCAGCAAACCAACAAAGACATAACATAAAATGAATCTGCAGAGATTCTGGAGAAACAGAATCTGAACATTTTCTTCTCTCCTGATGTTTTTTCAGTTCCAGTCCAGTCATATCCACTGTTTTATATAGGAATCAGTGAAAATGCACTGGGGGTGTTTTGGAGGCTTCTTTGATGCGGTTTTCAGAGCAGAAATATGCTGGAAGTTGTGTCAAAATCAGCTGTGTGAATAAACCCAAAGGGCATGTTCACACGGCGTCTTTGCGGGGCCGTATTTTAGGGGGTAATCGTGCTGCAATACGCGCGAAGTAGGGCTCACAACTACGATAATTCATAGCTCTCATTGAGTGCTATAATTAGCTGCTGTTTTCCCCAACACGTACTGCGCGGCGGGAGAAAGAAGCGACATGTCTCTTCTTCGAGACACTTACGTGCCGGAGAAAATGAAAGTGAATGGGAGACGCTGCTTTAGAATCAAGTGCTGGCCAGCGTGTACTTGTAAAACACCTAACACCACCAAATAACGGTCACAGAAGACACCACAAAAATTAGGAATTCAAAACTTTGATGACTCTTACAGGGATTGTCTCGCTACAATGATTGGGTTTTAATTAAAAGATCTTTAAAAAACAAGCAGCTTTGCAATATATGTTCATTACAAATGTCCTACTGATTTTGAGTTATCCCTGTTAGTAGTAGTGCATCAGCTCCTGAAATCACTATAGCCACTGATCTGTTGATCTTTATCTCACTGGCTGTCAGGTCTGATGACTCATCAGTTTCTGAATACAGGTCAGAGCACAGAGCCCCTCCTGCACAGTATGCTTCCATAGTGGAGGGAGGGGGAGGGCTCTGGCTTCTGTGTCTGTGTAGCTGTGCTGCCTGGATTAACCTTGTGTGTGCTTGCTCCCTCCTGCTCTCTACACAGATTGAGGAGAGCAGAGATGAGGCTGGTCAATAGATGTGACAGCAATGAAGTGTGTTACTATAATCATGATGTGTCTGTGGAGCTCTGACTATCCTAATAGAACAGATCAGGGGGCATGTGAACGGTTCATGCTCTGCTGTATTAGTGACGCATTGTGATTATAGTAACTCACTTTACAGCTGCCCTGTGTCTGTTCTGATAGGATTTGTTTGTTGTTGCTGGAGATGTGGATATTTGTATGCTAAGCAGGGGGTATAGGAACACTTGCATCTCCCCTGCTCTGCCATTAGCATACACAGCTTCACAGACCTCTCCACACTCATAGATGAGCCTTCTCCTGTCTCCGTGGAGCTGACAGTGCAGCTGATCTAGCAGCCTGCAACAGACCTAGGCAGGCACACACAGGCAACCCCCCCTCGCCATCCCCCTGCTGTATAGAAGTTATGGAGGAGAGCTTTCTGTGTGCTGAGGGGAGGGGGGAAGAGGGAGGAGAAGAGGCAGACAAGAAGCACACCCCTGAATTCAAAAATCCTATGGTGCCAGACACATTGAAGTAGACTGAAAGCTTGTAATGAGACAACTCCTTTAAAACCACAAATGTACAGTATAGACCAAAAGTTTGGACACACCTTTTCATTCCAAGAGTTTTCTGTATTTTCATGACTATAAAAATTGTAGATTCACATTGAAGGCATCAAAACTATGAACACACGTGGAATTATATACTTAACCAAAAAGTTTGAAACTGAAAATCTGTCTTATATTCTAGGTTCTTCAAAGTAGCCACCTTTTGCTTTGATTACTGCTTTGCACACTCTTGGCATTCTCTTGATGAGCTTCAAGAGGTAGTCACCTGAAATGATTTTCCCTTCACAGGTGTGCCTTGTCAGGTTTAATAAATGGGATTTCTTGCCTTATAAATGGGGTTGGGACCATCAGTTGTGTTTTTCAGAAGTCAGGTGGATACACAGCTGATAGTGCTACTGAATGGACAGTTAGGGGCCGTTCACACGGCTTATTTCGCCGCGGATTGGAGCCGTACTCCGCGCCGAATTTGCGCTGGAGTACGGCTCCAATCCATCGCAGTAATTACAGTAATCCACAGTTCTCATAGAGAACAGTGGATTCCGTCGCTCCTACCCGCTCGGCGAATCCACCGAGCGGGGAGAAAGTGACATGCACATTATCCAGGCGCAATACGCGCCGTGGATAATGCAAGTCTATGGGGCCGGCGGCCAGCGCACCCGCCCCTTATTCAAGCCGGAATTGCAAGCACAATCTGGCTCGCAATTACGGCTTGAATAAGCCGTGTGAACCGGGCCTTAGGGTGTGTTCACACGGCTGATTTGGACACGGATTTCAAGCCGTATTTGCGCTGCAATACGGCTGAAAGCCATCTCTGTCATTACGGTAATCCACAGTTCTCATAGAAAACTATGGATTCCAACTCCTCCCCCCGCTCGGCGAATACGCCGGGCGGGGAGAAAGTTACATGTCAATTATTTACGGCGTGTACGCGCCGTGAATAATGAGCGTCTATGGGGTCGGCGAGCTGCCGCCCCCCTCCCCCCGCACGGCTGCCGGCGTAATTGCGGGGCGAAATCCGTCCCCGCAATTACGTCGGCAATAAGCCGTGTGAACTAGCCCTTAGAATTTCTATTATGGCCAGAAATAAGCAGCTAAGTAAAGAAAAACGAGTGGCCATCATTACTTTAAGAAATGAAGGTCAGTCAGTCCGAAAAATTGGGGAAACTTTGAAAGTGTCCCAAAGTGCAGTGGCAAAAACCATCAAGCGCTACAAAGAAACTGGCTCACATGAGGACCGCCCCGGGAAAAGAAGAGCAAGGGTCACCTCCGCTGCAGAGGATAAGTTCATCCGAGTCACCAGCCTCAGAAATCGCAGGTTAAGAGCAGCTCAGATTAGAGACCAGGTCAATGCCACACAGAGTTCTAGCAGCAGACACATCTCTACAACAACTGTTAAGAGGAGACTGTGTGCAGCAGGCCTTCACGGTAAAATAGCTGCTAGGAAACCACTGCTAAGGACAGGCAACAAGCAGAAGAGACTTGTTTGGGCTAAAGAACACAAGGAATGGACATTAGACCAGTGGAAGTCTGTGCTTTGGTCTGAGGAGTCCAAATTTGAGATCTTAGGTTCCAACCACCGTGTCTCTGTGCGACGCAGAAAAGGTGAACGAATGGACTCTACATGCCTGATTCCCACCGTGATGCATGGAGGAGGTGGTGTGATGGTGTGGGTGGGGCTTTGCTGGTGACACTGTTGGGGATTTATTCAAAATTGAGGGAATACTGAACCAGCATGGTTACCACAACATCTTGCAGCGGCATGCTATTCCATCCGGTTTGCGTTTAGTTGGACCATCACTTATTTTTCAACAGGACAATGACCCCAAACACCTCCAGACTGTGTAAGGGCTATTTGACCAAGAAGTGATGGGGGTACTACACCAGATGACCTGGCCTCCACAGTCACCAGACCTGAACCCTATCGAGATGGTTTGGGGTGAGCTGGACTGCAGAGTGAAGGCAAAAGGGCCAACAAGTGCTAAGCATCTCTGGGAACTCCTTCAAGACTGTTGGAAGACCATTTCAGGTGACTACCTCTTGAAGCTCATCAAGAGAATGCCAAGAGTGTGCAAAGCAGTAATCAAAGCAAAAGGTGGCTAACGAGTTGTTTCACACTTTTTTGCTAAGTATATAATTCCACGTGTGCTAATTCATAGTTTTGATGCCTTCAGTGTGAATCTACAATTTGTAGTCATGAAAATACAGAAAGCTGTTGGAATAAGGTGTGTCCAAACTTTTGGTCTGTACTGTATAGGTAGGTGTATATATATATATATATATTATATATATATATATATTAGTATATATAATATATATACACACACATACATACACATACATACATACACAGTCTTGACAATGTAGCCTCAGTCCAGTTCACAGTCAATGCTGAATGAAGCTTATATGTGCTCGATATGAGAAAGACATCTGCCTGGGCTCTCCCATCAGATACAGCTTTCATGGTTGGCCGCCCACTAAGCGCATACCCGTGCTTACACAGCTGTATCCTCACCACCTGGAGCATCACCCAAATGCCGACAGAACCAAAAACTGGTGTACTCAAAGGCAATGTACAGTGTCTCAAAAGTGAGTACACCCCTGTATTACATTACATCTTTTCACGGGATACAACTGAAAAAACTGGGTGCCGCTGGCAGTGGTGTGTGTCTGTGTGTGCCGCAGCCCTGCCAGTGGCACCCAGGTTTGTCACTTCTCTACTCTCCCGGATCCCTGACTGTCTGTCCTCCATTTCCTCCTTCTCATCACGTCTCCTAAAACTAAATGTGGAGAAAACAGAACTCATCATCTTTCCACCATCCAACTCTACCCTTGCCCCTGATCTCTCTATTACAGTCAACGGCTCTACACTTTCACCGGTCCCACAAGTCCGCTGCCTTGGGGTAATCCTAGACTCTGCTTTATCTTTCAAACCACACATCCAAACCCTCACCTCTGCCTGCCGCCTCCACCTGAAAACATCTCTCGCATCCGCTCATTCCTCGGCTATGACACTACAAAAATGCTGGTCCATGCCCTTGTCATCTCCCGCCTAGACTACTGCAACATCCTTCTCAGTGGCCTCCCAGCTAGCACTCTCGCTCCCCTCCAATCCATCCTTAACTCTGCTGCCTGTCTTATCCACCTCTCTCCTCGCTACTCCTCTCCTCTCCCCTCTGCCAATCCCTTCACTGGCTTCCCATGGCCCAGCGAATTCATTTCAAGCTACTAACCATGACCTACAAGGCTCTCCATGACCTCTCCCCTCCATACATCTCTGCCCTAATTTCCAAATATCTCCCCCCACGCACTCTCCGCTCCTCACAGGACCTTCTCTTCTGCTCTCCCCTTATCAGCTCCTCACACAACCGTCTCCAAGACTTCTCCCGTGCTTCACCCACACTCTGGAACTCACTGCCCCAACACATTAGACTCTCCTCCACTTTCACCAGCTTCAAAAGCAACCTGAAAACCCATTTCTTCAGGCTTGCCTATAACCTTCACTAAACTTGTCACTACTTCCTCCACAGACATGTCTGCCTCTCACCTCCTGTCTCTTTCCCCCTCCTTGTAGATTGTAAGCCCTCGCGGGTAGGGTCCTCTCTCCCTCTGTCGTGCCAATTGTCATTATCCCTTATCACTGTACTCGTTTGACTTATGTAATGTATGTAACCCCCTCGAATGTACAGCGCCCTGGAATCAATGGCGCTTTAAAATAAATAATAATAATATGTTTTTTCAGAAGTGTTTTTTGTGCAGGACCATACGTTATATTTGGTATATATTGATTTTAACCTATATGGGGAGGAAGGGGTGCCTCCACTTTGGTTTCTGCACCTGCCCACTCCCACAGGCAGTCATAAGAAGTGCAGCTTGCAGGTTGGTTTATTTTTTTATCTCTGGATAAAGGAGGTCGGTTCACCCAGTGAGAGGCCTGGATGTGGCTCTATTGAGAGGTAAAAGATAGTGTAGGACTGCCCTATTTGAGATCACGTTGAAAGTCACGGGCAGCTTAAACATCTTTTGATCAAAATATGTGAACCGAGAATCTCAAAGTTTTTTCATGTACAACTGAAAATATGGCACCGATACAATGTAAAGACGACACACAGCCATCAAAGTCTAAACCACTGGCAACAAAAGCGAGTACACCCCTCATTGAAAATGGACAAATTTGCTATCATATAGCCAATGCCCTTATGCTTTAATACTTGCTATCATGTAGCCTACGTATCTATACTCCAATACTTGATGCTTAGAGTTTTACTGCAATTATCTACCTGCGTTCATAATTGATATCCTTTTGTCTTGTCTATCGCAGGTTGTCAACATGTTTTGTTATTGTACAATAATCTTTAATACAAATTTATTGATGAAAATGGACAAATTGTTCCCAATTTGCCATTTTCCCTCCCTGATGTCATGTGACTCTTTAATGTTACAAGGTCTCAGGGGTGAATGTGGAGCAGGTGTGTTCAGGCATAGGATTAATTCCCGATAAATATTAATTCAGTAACATACAAAATCTGACAAATTAGGAACTGGGGCTCAAGTTACAAGTAGAATATGCCAGATTTTATAAAAAAAAAAAAAAATTGCTTTAAATACAAATACAGGAAAAGTACTACGCGTTTCACTTGCTCCCTGGCAAGCCTCATCAGGTCTGCCGCCACATGGAGTCACATACTAGAAATACAGAAAAGTTTGGCGCTCTCGAGCAAGTCCCCTGTGCTTCCTGCAAACAGCCTGAGAGGAAAGAGGTAGAAAACCTTAGGGCCACATGTATGAAAATGGTTTATGTCTAAAGTAAACAATTGGCAAAAAAGCGAGTTTTATAACTAAACCATTTACATACATGTGGCCCTTAGTGTAGATTTGACTCCATAGTCTATACCACAGGTGTGAGCTTAGTATACACTAGGTGTGACTCCCCAGTATGTAATGTAGGTGTAGGCCCACAGTCTACACCACAGGTGTGAGCTTAGTATACACTAGGTGTAGGTGTGACTGCACAGCATGTAATGTAGGTGTAGGCCCACAGTCTACACCACAGGTGTGAGCTTAGTATACACTAGGTGTAGGTGTGACTCCCCAGCATGTAATGTAGGTGTAGGCCCACCATCTACACCACAGGTGTGAGCTTAGTATACACTAGGTGTAGGTGTGACTCCCCAGTATGTAATGTAGGTGTAGGCCCACCATCTACACCACAGGTGTGAGCTTAGTATACACTAGGTGTAGGTGTGACTGCACAGAATGTAATGTAGGTGTAGGCCCACAGTCTACACCACAGGTGTGAGCTTAGTATACACTATGGGCAACAGTTCTAAACAGATATAGAGGAGTGTAGAATACGACAGTGTGTATGAAACTGTTTGCCAAACTTTGAATGGGCATAGAGTGTAATGCAGCGAACGTCATGTATCAAACTTTAGCGCATTAAAATGTGTGGAAGGCGCACATTGTGCCAAGTTTGGCCGTACGCCTGTAAAGAACCAGCAATATACAGCAAAAAAAAGGCATATGTGAATTCATACATGTCGCCGTAGGTGTAGAAGTCCCTCTACAGTATATAACATTGGTGTGAACATAGTATACACTAGATGTAGGTGTGACTCTACACTATATAACGCAGGTGTGATTTCAGTGTACACTAGGTGTAGGTGTGAGCTTGGCATACATTACGTATAGATGTGACCCCACAGACTAAACTGCAAGTGTGAACTGATTATACACTAGGTGTAGGTGTGACTTCACAGCACAGAATATAATATAGGTGTGACCTTAGTGTACACTAGATATAGGTGTGACTCTACAGTATATACCAAAGATATGAGCTTAGTATACTAAGTATAGGTGTGACTTCACAGAATATACTGCAGTGTGAGCAAGTGCACATAGGTGTAGGTGTGACTCCACAGTATATACTACAGGTGTGAGCTTAGTGCACACTAGATGTAGGGGTGATTACACAGTATATACTACAGCTGCAGAGTCATGGAGTTGGTGCCCATTTTGCAGGAGTCGGAGTCGTTATAAAATGGACTGACTCCCAAAATATATAATAAATTGGTCCAGTTAGCTCAATGCAGTGCCAAGAGCAAGAGGAATTGGGTCCGGCCAGTGCGACTGCTCCCATATCTTCAGCCTCATCACATGAGGAGTGTAAGTGATGACATGGAGCAGGCAAAGCGCTGCCCCAGGGGTGAAGATTCCGCTCCTATGGCAAACAGATTGACCATATTTCAGCAACATTTTTCACTTGCTCTCAAAGAAGTAGAAGAGTTCAACCACTCATCAGAACTGACTGTGCCTCAGGCAATTCCTTTATACCCTGACATTGTTAGAGATGTTGCCCCTGTGGTCACCGCTTTGCCCCCACCCCAAGTCAGTGTAGAGAGGCCGTTCTCTAGCCTGGAAATAATGAGATCAGATGTGAGGTCATCTATGCAGGATCTAATAGAGACGATACTATTTCTCAGAACAAATTCAGAGACTTCACAAATGTTATTTGGGACATTTTTTTTTGTTCAAAACTGTTTTTCCCCCAGTTACTGCAGCGTTTTGCATATTTACAATTTAAGTTTTTTTGTGTTCTAAAGTCATACCCAATAAATATATTTTATACTAACAAGCAAAATGGTAACAATGTTTTGAACTTGTGACTTTCACTCTCACCATCCACTATAGCTTTGAACGCGAGACTCCCATCATTTTATATACAATCATCTTGGTTATCTCATAAATAACCTTGACCTGCAACTATTTAGCATAAGCTTAGTTCTGCAGATTCTTGTCATGTAACTGCATTGTCATGCGTTTTGCTTCTGGTGGTGAGACAAATTACAACCTGTTCTCACATTCCCTAATAGCTCAGTTATTAGGCTGATTCCCAAGCAAAAGGTCACTGGTATCAAGCAGCCATGAAGAAGATTTCCCAAGAAAAGAATAACCGCATCATGCAGCTCATCGATAGCGTCTCTGGGCCAAGAAAATTGCCAAACTGCATCCTGTGAGGTCATAACAGCTGGAAGAATATGGAATGAAGTCCATCCATCCAAAAGCCAAGAGGTGACGTCCAGGCAACATATCACAGTCAACAAGTCGCTCATCACAAGGTCGATCAGTTCTAACATGACGGACGCGGCAGTGGAGGCGGCTCGTAGGCTTCATAAGACCGAGATCAGACGTCCATGCAAGCACCGGGCAACACGCATCACACAGGTCGGGAATGATGGCCCAAAAAAAGGCGAAGACACCTCAATCTCGTCATAAGAAGCGTCGGCAAAGGGTTTGCAAAAATGGACGAAAAATGGAAGCTTGGAAACGAGTGATGAAAATCATAGACCGGGCTCTGATGGGGGCAAATGGGTTTGGAAGAATCAAGGGGGATCATGGAGCGAGAAGCTGGAAGAACTGTCAGGTTCTTTGGAGGAAGCCTGAGGATATGGGGAGGGGTCATAGCCAAAGGTGTTGGATACTTGACCAGGATCAATGGTGACCTCAATGCTGAGCTATATGTGAGTGTCCTACAAGATGAGTTACTTCATACACTCCAGTACTATGGGGATGAAGAGGACGACAGAGTGTCCAGCAGGACAACGACCTGAAGCAGACGTCAGGTTGGAGAAGGAATGGTTCAATGACAATGAAGTAGAGTTGCTGTATTGGCCTCCACAGTCCCCCAGACCTCAACCCAATCCAACACTTGGGGGTAGAGTTGATGAAAAAGCTGTATTTGTATCCAAGTCCAGTCTGCACCAACATCGGGAATGTGTGGAAGAGACCTGGGATCAGATTTTGGTCAAAAAATGCTTGAATCTGATTCAGAGCCCAGAAGGATTCAGGCAGTATTGAAAGCCAAAGATGAATTTACCAAATACTGACAAAATAATAAAAATTAACATTTTGATTTTCAGGAACAAAACAGTAACAATGCAGTTACAGGAAAGAATCTGCAGAACTATGCAGATGCTAAATACTTGCAAGTCAAATGTATGTATAAGATAAGTAAGAAGATTGTCTATAAAATGATGGGAGTCTCACATGGATGGAGAGATATGGAGCCTGAAAGTCAAAAGATCAAAACATTGTTACCCTTTTGCTTGTCAATGTCTGCTCTACCTAAATATCTTGATTATTTTATCATAAGATGATAAGTGTTACCATTTTACCATACTGATGTTACCATTTTACTACAGTAAAGTTATCACTTAAACATGCGCCGTGTATGAGGAAGTGGGAGTTTTGGCTTACCGACTCCACAGTATATACCACAGGTGTGAGAATAGTATACACGAGGTGCGACTCCACAGTATATAATGTAGCTGTAACTCCACAGTATATATCACTGGTGTGAGCTTGGTATACCCTAGATGTAGGTGTCATTCCACAGTATATAATGTAGGTGTGCCCCCCACAGACTAAGCTGCAAGTGTGAGCTGATTATACACTCAGTGTAGATGTGATACAGTATATACTACAGGTGTGAGCTTGGCATACACTAGGTGTAGGTGTGACCTCATAGTATATACTACAGGGGTACAGACTTAACGGCAAGTGTGAGCCGATTAGTCACACTTACACCTACTGTACACTAAGCTCTCACCTACATTAATTACTGTGGAGTAACACCGAGTGTATGGCAAGCTCACACCTGCAGCATATACTGTACTCAAATCTAAACAGGGTATATAATCAGCTCAAACTTGCAGTGTAGTCTGTGGGGTCATACCTACACCTAGTGTATATCAAGCTCACAGGTGTGACCACAGTATATGCTGCAAGTGTGAGCGTGTCATACACTAGATGTAGGTGAGACCCCACAGTATGTAATGTATGTGTGACTCCACAGTATATACCACAGGTGTGAGATTAGTATACACGAGGTGTGACTCCACAGTATATACCACAGGTGTGAGATTAGTATACACGAGGTGTGACTCCACAGTATATACTAAAGGTGTGAGCTTAGTATACATGAGGTGCGACTCCACAGTATATATCACAGGTGTGAGAATAGTATACACGAGGTGCGACTCCACAGTGTATAATGTAGATGTAACTCCACAGTATATACTATAGGTGCGAGCTCAGCATACACTAGGTGTGACTCCACAGTGTATACCATAGGTGTGAGCTTAGTGCACACTAGATGTAGGTGTAACTCCAAAGTATATACTACAGGTGTGAGCTTAGTGCACAATAGGAGCAGGTGTAACGCCACAGACTATACCGCAAGAGTAGCCCCCATGCACACTAGATGTAGGTGCGACTCCACAGTATATACGACAGGTGTGAGCTTAGGTGTGACCCCACAGTATATACGACAGGTGTGAGCTTAGGTGCGACTCCACAGTATATACTACAGGTGTGAGCTTAGGTGTGACCCCACAGTATATACTACAGGTGTGAGCTTAGGTGTGACCCCACAGTATATACTACAGGTGTGAGCTTAGGTGTGACCCCACAGTATATACTACAGGTGTGAGCTTAGGTGTGACCCCACAGTATATTTTCGACAGGTGTGAGCTTAGGTGGGACTCCACGTATATACGACAGTGTGAGCTTAGTGCACCTCCACAGTATATACGACAGGTGTGAGCTTAGGTGAGACTCCACAGTATATACTACAGGTGTGAGCTTAGGAGCGACTCCACAAATATATACGACAGGTGTGAGCTTAAAGGTGCGACTCCACAGTATATACGACAGGTGGTGAGCTTAGGTGCGACTCAAAAGTATTTTACGACAGGTGTGAGCTTAGGTGCGACTCCACAAATATATACTGACAGGTGTGAGCTTAGGTGCGACTCCACAGTATATACTACAGGTGTGAGCTTAGGTGCGACTCCACAGTATATACGACAGGTGTGAGCTTAGGTGCGACTCCACAGTATATACGACAGGTGTGAGCTTAGGTGCGACTCCACAGTATATACGACAGGTGTGAGCTTAGGTGCGACTCCACAGTATATACGACAGGTGTGAGCTTAGGTGTCGACTCCACAAATATATACGACAGGGTTGTGAGCTTAGGTGCGACTCCACAGTATAAACGAAGGTGTGAGCTTAGGTGCGACTCCACAGTATTACGACAGGTGTGAACTTAGGTGCGACTCCACAGTATATACGACAGGTTGAGCTTAGGTGCGACTCCACAGTATATACGACAGGTGTGAGCTTAGGTGCGACTCCACAGTATATACGTACGGAGAGAGCTTCGGTGCGCCGCCACAGTATATACGACAGGTGTGAGCTTAGGTGCGACTCCACAGTATATACGACAGGTGTGAGCTTAGGTGCGACTCCACAGTATATACGACAGGTGTGAGCTTAGGTGCGACTCCACAGTATATACGACAGGTGTGAGCTTAGGTGCGACTCCACAGTATATTCGACAGGTCTGAGCTTAGGTGCGACTCCACAGTATAAAACGACAGGTGTGAGCTTAGGTGCGACTCCACAGTAAATAACAGGTGTGAGCTTAGGTGCGACTCCACAGTATATTTCGACAGGTGTGAGCTTAGGTGCGAACTCCACAGTATATAAAGACAGGTGTGAGCTTAGGTGCGACTCCACAGTATATACGACAGGTGTGAGCTTAGGTGCGACTCCACAGTATATACGACAGGTGTGAGCTTAGGTGCGACTCCACAGTATATACGACAGGTGTGAGCTTAGGTGCGACTCCACAGTATATACGACAGGTGTGAGCTTAGGTGCGACTCCACAGTATATACGACTGGTGTGAGCTTAGGTGCGACTCCACAGTATATACGACAGGTGTGAGCTTAGGTGCGACTCCACAGTATATACGACAGGTGTGAGCTTAGGTGCGACTCCACAGTATATAACGAAGGTGTGGAGCTTAGGTGCGACTCCACAGTATATACGACAGGTGTGAGCTTAGGTGCGGGCTCCACAGTAAATACGACCCGGTGTGAGCTTAGGTGCGACTCCACAGTATATCGACAGGTGTGAGCTTAGGTGCGACTCCCCAGTATATACGACAGGTGTGAGCTTAGGTTTCGACCTCCACAGTATATAGACAGGTGTGAGCTTAGGGGCGACTCCACAGTATATACAATGGTTGTGCTCCGATTACGACGTTGAGCTTAGGTGCGGGTCCACAGTATATACGACAGGTGTGAGCCCTTTGGTGCGACTCCCAGTATATACGACAGGTGTGAAGCTTAGGTGCGACTCCACAGTATATACGACAGGTGTGAGCTTAGGTTTCGACTCCACAGTTTTAATACGAAAAGGTTGTAGCTTAGGTGCGACTCCACAGTATATACGACAGGTGGGGAGCTTAGGAGCGACCTCCACAGTATAAACGACAGGTGTGAGCTTAGGAGCGACTCCACAGTATATACGACAAAGGGTTGTTTAGCTTAGGAGCGACTCCACAGTATATACGACAGGTGTGAGCTTAGGAGAGACTCCACAGTATATACGACAGGTGTGAGCTTAGTAGCGACTCCACAGTATATACGACACGTGTGAGCTTAGGAGAGACTCCAACAGTATTCGCACAGGGTGAGCTTAGGACGACTCCACAGTATAACGGACAGGGGTGAGGGTTAGGAGCGAACTCCACAGTATATACGACAGGTGGAGCTTAGGAGCGACTCCACAGTATATACGACAGGTGTGAGCTTAGGAGCGACTCCACAGTATATACACGACAGGTGTGAGCTTAGGTGAGACTCCACAGTATATACGACAGGTGTGAGCTTAGTGCACACTAGGGGCAGGTATATACTGCAGGTGTGAGCTTCGGATACACTAGATGTAGGTGTGACTCCACAGTATATACTACAGGTGTGAGCTTAGGATACACTAGATGTAGGTGTGACTCCACAGTATATACTACAGGTGTGAGCTTAGCGCACACTAGACGTAGGTGTGACTCCACAGTATATACTACAGGTGTGAGCTTAGGATACACTAGACGTAGGTGTGACTCCACAGTATATACTACAGGTGTGAGCTTAGGATACACTAGACGTAGGTGTGACTCCACAGTATATACTACAGGTGTGAGCTTAGGATACACTAGACGTAGGTGTGACTCCACAGTATATACTACAGGTGTGAGCTTAGGAGCCACTAGAAGTGTGGTGTGACTCCACAGTATTATACTACCAGGTGTGAGCTTAGATTTCACTAGAAGTTGGTGTGTACTCCACAGTATCTACTACATCGGTGTGAGCTTAGGATTCCACTAGCGTGGAGTGACTCCACATATATACTAAACGGTGTCGAGCTTAGGATTACCACTAGACGTAGGTGTGACTCCCATTATATACTACAAGCGTGTGAGTCCTTTAGCGCACACTAGACGTTGCGTGTGACTCCACAGTTTATACTACAGGTGTGAGCTTAGGATACACTAGATGTAGGTGTGACTCCACAGTATATACTACAGGTGTGTGAGACTTAGCGCACACTAGACCGTAGGTGTGTCTCCACCAGTATTATACGAAAGGTGTGAGGTGTGCACACTAGACGTAGGTGTGACTCCACAGTATATACTACAGGTGTGAGCTTAGTGCACACTAGATGTAGGTGTGACTCCACAGTATATACTACAGGTGTGAGCTTAGTGCACACTAGATGTAGGTGTGACTCCACAGTATATACTACAGGTGTGAGCTTAGTATATACTAGATGTAGGTGTGACTCCACAGTATATACTACAGGTGTGAGCTTAGTATATACTAGATGTAGGTGTGAATACACAGTATATACTACAGGTGTGAGCTTAGGATACAATAGATGTAGGGGTGACTCACAGATAGATATAACAGGTGTGAGTTAGATACATAGATGTAGGTGTGACCCCACAGTATATACTACAGGTGTGAGCTTAGTATATACTAGATGTAGGTGTGACTCCACAGTATATACTACAGGTGTGAGCTTAGTGCACACTAGATGTAGGTGTGACTCCACAGTATATACTACAGGTGTGAGCTTAGTGCACACTAGATGTAGGTGTGACTCCACAGTATATACTACAGGTGTGAGCTTAGTGCACACTAGATGTAGGTGTGACTCCACAGTATATACTACAGGTGTGAGCTGAGTGCACACTAGATGTAGGTGTGACTCCACAGTATATACTACAGGTGTGAGCTGAGTGCACACTAGATGTAGGTGTGACTCCACAGTATATACTACAGGTGTGAGCTTAGTATATACTAGATGTAGGTGTGACTCCACAGTATATACTACAGGTGTGAGCTTAGTGCACACTAGGTGTATGTGTAACTCCGCAGACTATCCCGCAGGCTTTGCCCCCGTTCACACTAGGTGTAGATACGTTTCTATGGCTTTGCCCCCGTTCACACTAGCGGCAGGTGCGGCACTTACTTGCCGAGCTCCTCGAAGAGCTGGTACTCGTCGGTGAACCTGGTGCAGGTGGTGGTAGAGGCCATTCCGCCGCCGCCCGGCCCGGCTCTCCTCCTCGGGTGGTGCAGGGTCGGGGTGCTGGGGGGACGCGCAGCAGCGCACACAGGAGAAGCGGCGGGAGGTGCGGGGGCGCAGGACAGCGCGTAACCTGCCGGGGCCGCCGATGCCGTGGTCCTCCCCCGGTCCTCCGCCTCCTCTCCACCTCCGGTGCAGCGCAAGCACGGTCTCGCTTATACACTGAAGCCGGTAGTCACTTTCACCACGGCGGGAGCTGCGGTCAACACAACACGCGAGAGGTCCACCTGAGAGCTGCGCGCCGCCTTCATGGACGTTAATCCCCGGCCTGCTGTGCTGCACTGCAATGCTCCTCCGCTGCCCTATGGAGAGCCAGCAAAAGCATGCGCACGTATGTCTCCGCTGTCAGCCGCCCCGCGCCCTGTGTGCTGCCGGCGCCATCTAGCGGCCGAGAGGAGGACCTAGCGGGACTGGGGGATGCCCCTCATCAGTACAGAGACACCTGCACAGCGATGTCACTGTATACAGGGAGACAGGAGGAGGCCCCTCATCAGTACAGAGACACCTGCACAGCGATGTCACTGTATACAGGGAGACAGGAGGAGGCCCCTCATCAGTACAGAGACACCTGCACAGCCGTAGGTAGTTGTCACAATATACAAGGGACGACAGAAGGGAGGCCCCTCATCAGTTACAGAGACACCCTGACAAGCGATGTCACTGTATACAGGGAGGACAGAAGGAGGCCCCTTCATCGTACAGAGACACCTGCCACAGCAATGGACCATATTACGGGGGAGACAGGTGGAGGCCCCTCATCAGTACAGACACCTTGTGCACAGCGATGTCACTGTATACGGGAGAACAGGAGGAGGACCCTCATCAGTACAGAGACACATGCACAGACGTTGGTGACCGTTTATAGGGAGACAGGAGGAGGCCACCCCATCAGTCAGAGACCTGCACAGCGATGTCACTGTATACAGGGAGAAGAAGGAGGGCCCCTCATCAGTACGGTGACACCTGCACCAGTGATGTCACCATAACAGGGAGACAGGAGGAGGCCCCTCATCAGTACAGAGACACCTGCACAGCGATGTCACTGTATACAGGGAGACAGGAGGAGGCCCCTCATCAGTACAGAGACACCTGCACAGCGATGTCACTGTATACAGGGAGACAGGAGGAGGCCCCTCATCAGTACAGAGACACCTGCACAGCGATGTCACTGTATACAGGGAGACAGGAGGAGGCCCCTCATCAGTACAGAGACACCTGCACAGCATACAGGGACTGTGGGGAGACAGGAGGATGCCCCTCATCAGTACAGAGACACCTGCACAGCGATGTCACTGTATACAGGGAGACAGGAGGAGGCCCCTCATCAGTACAGACACCTGCAAGCTTACGGGGACGGGGGGGACGGGGGCCCCTCATCAGTACAGAGCCCTGCCAGCGATTTTACGTATACAGGGAGACAGGAGGACCCCTCTCTACAAAAACACCTGCAGCGTGTCACTTTTCGGGGGAAACAGGGGGGAGGCCCCTCACAGTACAGAGACACCTGCCAGCGATGTCACTGTATAAGGGAGACAGGAGGGGGCCCTCATCAAAAGAACCTGCACAGCGTGCACTTTATACGGGGACGGGAGGGGGCCCCCTCATCAGTAAGAGACCCCTGCACGCGATTCCTGTATAAGGGAAAAGGGAGGGGCCCTATCAGTACAGAGGCCACCTGCACACGATGTCCCCCTATACAGGGAGACAGGAGGGGGCCCCTCATCAGTACAGAGACACCGACAGCGAGTCACTGTTTTACAGGGAGAAGGGGGGCCCCATCAGTACAGAGACACCTGCACCAGCGATGTCATGTAACAGGGGAGACAGGAGGACCCCCTTTTCAGTACAGGCCCCCACCCTGCCAGCATGTCACCAATACAGGGAACAGGGGGGGCCTTCACATAGGACCCCCGACAGGGGTTCCCCCTAACAGGGAGACAGGGGGGGCCCTCATCAGTCAGAGACCCTCCAGCATCAGGGACCGGGGGAGAAGGAGGAGGCCCTCCAGTACAAGACACCTGCACACGGTCACTTTATACAGGGAGAAGGAGGGGGCCCCTCTTCAAAAAGGACACCTGCACGCTTTCAGTTTGGGGCGGAGGACCCCTTCTCGTACAAAACCCTGCCAGCGATGTACGTTACAGGGAGACGGGGGGACCCCCTCATCGTAAGCACCTGCACAGCGATGTCACTGTATACAGGGAGACAGGAGGAGGCCCCTCATCAGTACAGAGACACCTGCACAGCGATGTCACCATATACAGGGAGACAGGAGGAGGCCCCTCATCAGTACAGAGACACCTGCACAGCGATGTCACCATATACAGGGGGGGGAAGGGGGAGGCCCCTCATCAGTAAGAGACACCTGCACAGCGATGTCACCTATAAGGGAGGGGAAGGGGGAGCCCCTATCAGTACGGGGACACCTGCCCCACGATGTCATGTTAAGGGAGACAGGAGGGGCCCCTCTCAGTACAGAGACACCTGCACAGCGATGTCACCTATTCAGGGGAGACAGGAGGAGGCCCTCATCAGTACAGAGCACTGCCCAGCGTGTCCCTATAAGGGGCGGAGGAGGCCCCCTCATCAGTAAGAGAACCTGCACAGCGTTCCCGTTTTTAGGGAGACGGAGGAGGCCCCTCATTTTTTCAGAGACACCTGAACAGCATGTATTATCAGGGAGACAGGGGAGGCCCTCTCGTACAGAGACACCTGCACAGCGATGTCATGTTCGGGGAGACGGGGGGTTTCCCTCATCAGTCGGACACTGCCAGCGATGTCACTATGGGAGACGGAGGAGGCCCCTATCATTCAGAGCACCTACAGCTGTCCTATAAGGGAGACAGGAGGGGCCCCTCATCAGTACAGAGACACCTGCACGCGATGTCCCTTATACAGGGAGCAGGAGGAGGCCCCTCTTTTGTACGGGGGCCCCTGCACAGCGTTGTCCCCCCTATACGGGAGACAGGAGGGGCCCTCACAGTACAGGACCCCTGCACAGGATGTACGTATCGGGAGAAGGGGAGGCCCCTTCAGTAAGAGACACCTGCACGCGATGTCCCCCTTTTTAACAGGGAGAAGGAGGGGCCCCTCATCAGTAACAGGGGGAACCCCCTGCACGCGATGTCCCCTATACGGGGGAAGGGGGGCCCCCTCATCAGTACAGGACACCCGCACGGATGTCCCGTTAAGGGAGACAGGGGAGGCCCCTCTTTTAGTCAGGGCACCTGCACGCGATGTCCTGT
The DNA here is from genome assembly GCA_025379985.1 of Phyllomedusa bahiana. Lineage (NCBI taxonomy): Eukaryota > Metazoa > Chordata > Amphibia > Anura > Hylidae > Phyllomedusa > Phyllomedusa bahiana. The sequence continues at coordinate 68,412 of JAODAL010003784.1, read as the reverse complement.
ATACGGGAGAGGAGGAGGCCCTCTCAGTACAGAGACACCTGCCAGCGTGCACGTATAAGGGAAAGGAGGGGCCCTTCAGTACAGACCCTGCCCAGCGTGTCACTGTATACAGGGAGAAGGGGGATACCCCTCTCAGTACAGAGGCCCCCTCCCACAGCGATGCCGAAAAGGAGACGGGGACCCCCCCCACATCATTTAAGGGGGCCTGCACGCGATGCCCCGTTCGGGGGGCGGGGGGCCCCCTCATCGTCAGGACCCCGCACACGTTGCACCTAACAGGGAAAAGGAGGAGGTTTTTTTATCAGTACAGGACCCTGCCCCGCGATGTCATTATCAGGGACGGGGGGGAAAGGGGGGGCCCCTCTCAGTACAAAAACACCTGACGCAAGGGGCCCCCTATCGGGAGACAGGAGGACCCTATCGTACAGAGACCCCGCACAGCGATGTCCCCTATCAGGGAGACAGGAGGAGGCCCCCCATCAGTACGAGCCCCTGCAAGCGTGCATGTATACAGGGACAGAGGAGGCCCCTCATCAGTACAGAGACCCCTGCACAGCGATGTCCCCCTAAAAAGGGAAGGAGGACCCCCCCTTTCAGTACAGAGCCCCGCCCGATTTTCACTTTTTAAGGGAGCAGGAGGAGCCCCTCATCAGTAGAGAATGACAGCGATGTCCTGTTACGGAGACGGAGGAGGCCCCCTCATCGTACAGGACCCCCGACAGGATGTCACTGATTTCGGGAGAAAAGGGAGGGGGCCCTCACGTACAGAAAAACCCTGCAAGCGATGTCTACCTTTTACAGGGGCGGAGGAGCCCCCCATAGTACAGAGGACCTGACGCGATGTCACGTATACGGGGACGGGGAGGCCCCTTTGCTTTCGGGGTCTCGCCAGCGTTGTAATGTATAAGGGGAGACAGGAGGAGGCCCCATCAGTACAGGACCCGCACAGGAGTCAGTATAAGGGAGACGGAGGAGGACCCATCAGTCGGACCCGCCGCGATGTCCGTTTATCAGGGGCAGGAGGGGGCCCCTCACAGTACAAAACCCCTGAACAGCGAGTCCTGTATCAGGGAGACAGGAGGGGCCCCTCTCAGTACAAAAAATACAAAAATTTCCCAAAATTTAAATTTTCGCTGTGCACATCCAAATTTTAAAAAAGTAAGATGGTGCACCCCGGTAAGGAAATAGCATACATCCCAAAGCTTTGTTCCAAAAACCCGGGTTAAAAGGGCCGTATTTCGGTCCGTTAAAATTTGCCAAAATGGCAATTGGGCCGAAAAAGGCCCATTTATTCGGTTTCCCCAGTTTCATGTGAATTCTAGCGGCGTATTCCGCCGCTGGAAAAACAGTCTTTTGGGCCCGGGGAAGTGGGGGGCCCCTGCTCGTCCCCCGCCCGCCCCCCCCGGTACCGGCTAATTGCGGGGGTAATTAAGCCTGCAAATTTTAGTGTGAAAAATAGCCTAATACCCAAAAATCAGTGGCCACTACAAAACTAAATAAAACTCAAGGTATAAGGAATTTTTTGAAAAGCATTATGCTAAGGAAAAAATGAAAAAAACCTGGGATTCTTTGTTTCAGTTTTTGATCAAGAATTGTTTAATCACCTCCCAAAAACGTCAAAGGGGGTCCCGCAAGGGGAGTCCCCAACCACTTAACTGTTACCTCATAGGAGTCCATTCAGATACAACCTTCAGGGGGGTGATGGAACTTGCTATTAATTATCTCACTGGTTTTTAAAAGGGTAAAGGGGATAAAATATATGGATGTGCCCAAAACCTAATTAATTTTTTTGTAGTTATTTGGGATGGGAACCTTTTTGGGTTGTGCATCCCTTACCTCTTTTAAAACCAGGGCAGGGTAATTCGTAGCAAGTTCCTATCACTCCCCGAGAGGTTGTAGTCTGAATGGACCCCTAGTGAGGTAACATGTTGTTTTTAGGGAAATACCTGTGCTGGGGTCCCTCTTTTGGGTTTTGGGAGGTGAGCTTTTAAACAATTCTTTATCAAAAACTGTAAACAAGAATCCCAGGTTTTTATTTTTTCCTTAGCGAAATTGTTTTTTTCAAAAAAAAATTGCTATATACCTTGATGTTTTATTAGTTTTGTAGGGGGGGGCCCTGATTTTTGTATTAAACCCCCATCAGTCGAGACACCTGCAGAGGAGGGTTTGCCCATATAAGGGACTGGGGGGAGACATGGGGGGGGGCCCCTCATCAGTACAGAGCCCACCGGGCACAAGGGTTTGACCCCATTTTTACAGGGACTGGGGGGAGACAGGAGGATGCCCCTCATCAGTACAGAGCACCTAAACCCAAGATGTCCACCGTTTTTCGGGAGACAGGAGGATCCCCCTCATCATTACAGAGACACCTGCAGAGCAAAGGTGACCAAAAACAGAGACTGTGGGGGGGGAACAGGAGAATGCCCCCTCTTTTAAAAGTACAGAGACCCCTTGTAGGCGATTTTAAACCATTTTACAGGGACTATGGGGAATAGAGGGGGGGCCCCTATCAGTCCCAGGGGACCTGCACGGGGGATGTCCCCCTATACGGGGGACTTTTGGGGAGACAGGAGGAGGCCCTCATCAGTCAGAAAATTCCTCCCACAGCATACAGGGGACTGTGGGGGAGAAGGAGGATGCCCTCATCAGTACAAAAAAACACCTGCGGACTTTGGGGGTCACCATTTTTACCGGGACGTGGGGAGCCCAGGAGGAGGCCCCCTAAATCAGTACGGGGGACCCCTCCCACAGCGATGTCACTGTATCAGGGACTGTGGGGAGATAGGAGGATCCCCCTCCCTAAATCAGTAAGAGGACCCCTGCGGAGCGATGTCACCATATACAGGGCTGTGGGGGAAAACAGGAGGATTTTCCCTCATCAGTACAGGGGCCCAACCTGCAAAAGCGATGTGACCGTAAAACGGGGATTGTGGGGGGGAAAGGAGGATGCCCAACCCCAGAGAGGGGATCACTGCACAGCGTTTTGTCACCTTTATACGGGGAGACAGGAGGGGGCCCATCATAAAGTAAAAAGAGACACCGGGAAAAACGAGGGACCCCATTTTACAGGGGTTGTGGGGAGAAGGGGGGGGGGGGGGAATGCCCCCTCCCCCAGACAGAGGACACCCGAAGAGGGGATGCCCCCCATTTTAAAAGGGACGGAGGGTGGACTGGAGGGAGGCCCCTCTTTCATTTTTGGACACCTGCGGGAGGGGTTTTTCACTGTTTACAGGGGACAGGAGGATGCCCTAACAGTAAGGACACCTGCCCAGAAATTGGGGGACAATGGGGGGAGACAGGAGGAGCTCCCCCACCCAGTAAGAGACCCTTTGCAGAGCAAATGTAACCATTTTACGGGGGAATGTGGGGGGACAGGAGGATCCCCCTATCAGTTCAGAAAACCCCTTTGAACAGTGATTTTCCCCCAAATAACGGACTGTGGGGAGAAAAAGGAGGATGCCCTAAACCAGAAAACAGGGGACACCTGCAGAGAAGTAAACCCATATACGGGGACTTTGGGGGGAGCCCGGGGAGAAGGGCCCCTCATCGGGCAGAGACCCCTGCAGGGCGATGGGGACCATATCCCCAAAAAGGGATGTGGGGGGGACGGAGGTTTCCCCCTTTAATCAGTACAGGGGAACCCCTTGCACAGCAAATGTGCCCAATGGGGGGGAAGGAGGATGCCCCTCATCATTTCAGAAAACCACCTGCAGGCGATGTAAAAATATACGGGGTTTTGTGGGGGAAAAGGGGAGGAGGCCCCTCTTCAGTACGGGAACATGCTAAGGGAGGGCCCAACCGTATCCCGGGACTGTGGGGGGGCCCAGGAGGGGCCCCTCATCAGTACGAGACACCTGCACACGATGTAAATTTTTATACAGGGGGAGGAGGAGGCCCCCTTCAGTACAGGGGGACACCTGCAAAAGTGATGTGACAAGGTGGGGAGACGGGAAGGGGAATTTTGCCCCCTTCGGGTACGGGGGAACCCCTTGCAGGGCGATTTTGGACCATTTTAAGGGGACAGGAGGATGCCCCCCTTTAAAGTAAGGGGCCCACCTGCATGCGATTTTAAACCATTCCCGAGCCCTGTGGGGGGGACGGGAGGAGGCCCCCTCATTGGGAAACGGGAGACACCCCCAGACGATTTTCCCATATACGGGGAATGTGGGGAGACCGGGGGGTTTCCCCCTCATCGGGTTACAGAGACACCTGCAGAGCGATTTTGACCTTTATACAGGGAGACGGGAGGATGCACCCCTCTTATAAGGACACCTCCCTTGCGTGTCACCATAACGGGGGACTGTGGGGAGACCGGAGGATACCCTCTATCATTTGGGGGACACCGGGCGAGCGATGTGCCATATACGGGGCCCGTGGGGAGAAAGGGGAGGCCCCCCACATCATTACAGAGCCCACCTGCAGATTTGTTTTGAAAACCATTACTGGACTGGGGGAGAAAGGAGGATCCCCCTTCACCCAGTACAGGGGACACCTCTAAGCGCATAGTTGCCAACGGGTTAAAAATTGAAAAGTAGGGCGATTTTTAGAGGGGGGCCCGTGGGGGAGGGGGGAAAAAAAATTTTGCATGGACACCCCCTCTTGTCGGTGTGCCATGCCCTTTCAAAAAGCCCACCCACTCCCCCAAAAAACTGCAAAAGGGGTTTTGGAAGAAACCCAGGTGGGGATGCCCTTAAAAGCCGGGTAGTAGCCCCCCAAAGCGGGAAAGTCCCCCTTAAGGAGGTAGATCCCCCGTGAAAGAAAAGTGAGGGGCCCCCTTTTGTGCCGGGTGGGTTCCCCCTTGTACCCAAGGTAGTGCCCCCCCCTTGTACCCGGGTTTAAGGGGCCCCCTCTGTACCCCGGGAAAGGGGGCCCCTCTGTAGCCGGGTAGAGGCAAATTTGTGGGCCAGGTGAGCCAAATTTGTAGCCGGGTTAGATACCCCCTTTGTTAGCCAGGTAGACCCCTTTTTTGTTGGCCAGGTAGATGCCCCCTTGTTGAAAGGTTTAGAGCCCCCCATTGTTGCCCAGGTAGATCCCCCCCCCATTGAAACCCGGGTAGATGCCCCCTTTGTACCCAAAAGGTTTTTGGCCCCCCATTTTTTACCCGGGGTGGGTGCCCCTTTTGTAGCCGGGGTAGTGCCCCCTCTGTTGTCGGGTAGCCCCCCCCTTTGTACCCAGGTGGGTGCCCCCTCTTTTTGCCAGGTAGTCCCCCCTCTTTTGCCAGGTAGGGGCCCCCATTGTTCCCATTTTGGGGACCCCTTGTTCGCCCGGTAGGGCCCCCCCATTGTAGCCGGGGAGTGCCCCCTCTGTTGCCAGGTATGCCCCCCATTGTAGCCAGGTAGTCCCCCCCCATTTACCCCAAGGTAGTGCCCCCCATTGTACCCAGGTTTTGCCCCCCATTGTCGGGTAGTGCCCCCCCCCATTGTAGCGGGGTGTGCCCCATTGTAGCCAGTAGTGCCCCCTTTGTAGCCAGGTTAGTACCCCTTTGTAGCCAGGTAGAGCCCCCGGTGTAGCCAGGTAGAGCCAAATTTGTGGGCCAGGTAGACCAAATTTGTAGCCGGGTTGATCCCCCCTTTGTTACCGGGAGATCCCCCTTTGTTAGCCAGGTAGATGCCCCATTTGTTAGCAGGTAGATGCCCCCATTGTTCCCGGTAATGCCCCCCCATTGTAGCCAGGTAGCTCCCCCCATTGTAGCCAGGTGGCCCCCTATTGTAGCCAAGGTTTTTGCTTCCCCCCTTGGGGGTTTTTGGTTGAGGTAGTCCCCCCCCATAGAAAAGGCCAGGTAGGGGCCCCCTCTGTTGCAGGTAGTGCCCCCCCCCTTTTTGGGGCCCCCCCCAGGTAGTGCCCCCCATTGTAGCCAGGAGTCCCCCCCATTTTACCCAGGTGGCCCCCCATTGTACCCAGGTGTCCCCCCCCCATTTGTAGCCAGGTATTTCCCCCATTGTACCCGGGTTTGTCCCCTCTGTACCCAGGTAGTACCCCATTGTAGCCAGGTGGGCCCCCAATTTGTAGCAAGTGTCCCCCCTCTGTTCCCGGTATTGTCCCCCCCCATTGTAGCCAGGGGGCCCCCCTCTGTTCCCAGGTAGTGCCCCCCCCATTGTACCCGGGGTAGTCCCCCCTCTGTTCCCGGAGACCCCCCCCATTGTGCAGGTAGAGCCCCTTTGTTAGCGGGTTAAGCCCCCCTATAACTAATAAAAAAAAAAATTTAAAAACCCACTTACCTCCCCAGGCTCCTGAGCCCCGGACATCTCCCCCCGATGAGTATCTCGTGTGCAGGGGAAATGAGTGCGCCGCCATCATTTCCCCGGACGGGATCTGTATGTAGGGCACAGGGGCGCGTAACAACAGGGGGAAAAGGGGGAGGGGGGGAAAACGATCCCCCCTGTTCCCCCCTTATGCTGATGATTTTGCGGCTGCGGCCACACAAGTCAGTGAAATGGCCGGGGCGGGTGAGCGGCCCGCTGAGGCCCTTCACCCCCTTAGAAGCGGCCGGCGCCAGAGTAGCGCACAACGTACCTTGGGCGGCCCGGGGGTCCCCCTCCCTGCGGGCGGCGGGAGGAATGCCAACTCTGCCGGGGCGGGGGGGGGGGGGGGGGGGGGAAAACCCCCATTGGGGGAAAACCCCCCGCCAAAAAAGGGGGAGGGGTTGGGCCCTGTTTTGGCAAAGCGATGTCACCTAAACAGGGGACTGGGGGGGAGACAGGGGGAGGCCTTTCATCATACACGGACGGGCCCTTGCACGCGATTGCCAAAAAAAAAAAAAACCAAAAATGGAAAAAGCACAAAAATTTCCACATAAGCCCATAAAATTTTTAAATAAAAATGCAATTTGTCCCCAAGGCGAGCGGGCCTAAAAATCCCCCCCCCTTTAGGATACAAAAAGAGGGTTTTAAACGACAGCATAGAAAAAACCCAGGAATCCAGCTTTTTTCCCCAGAGTAGGGGACACCCTTCTGGAATAAGCTGATTCCTGTTTTTTATAGGGCTGTCTTCCAAACCATTTTTTTGAAACCTTTCACAGCGATGTCATTATTTAAAAGGGCGGGTGGGAAACCCAGGGGGAGGCCCCCCATCAGTCCCGAGAACCTGCACGCGATGTCCCCCTTTTAGGGGGACTTTTAGGGAAACGGGGAGGGGGGCCCCCCAAAAACAGTATGGGGGAAAAACCGGGGCAGAGCGTTGTCCCCCTTACGGGGGATGTGGGGAGCGGGAGGAGGCCCTCCCCCATACAAGGACACCTTAAAGGGGGAAATGTAAACCAAAAAAGGGGAACTGGTGGGGAGACGGGGGGGGGATCCCCCAAACAGTACAGGGGACCCCTTTCGGAAGGAAAGGGAGGGGAAAGGAAAACCCCATATCCCGGGGCCCCTTGGGGTTTGCCAACCGGGGGGAAAGGGGTTCCCCTCATCATTTAACAAAAAGACACCTTCAGAGTGAGTGGACCTTTTTACGGGGACGGGGGGGGAGAAAGGGATTGCCCCCCTCATCGAAACAGAGACCCCTTTCCCAAAAGACCCAAATCGGGAATCACTAAGGTTTCCCCTTGCCTCTTTAAAAAGGGCCTACAAGCGGGGTTTTTCCACAATTTTTTTTTTGGCTTTTTTTAAAAATAGCGGTTTTTCGGGACGGCGTCATCCCAAACCCTTTTTAACCCTTTAAATTCTTTAATACTGGTTTTAAATTTTTAAATTTAAATTTGATTTAAATTTTTTGGGGGTTTTGTTTGCCCACAAGGAAAATTTAATGGAATTTAAAACACCCCTTTAAACGGGCCGTAAAATTAAAATTTTCCTCTTTGATTTTTTCCCTTTGTTGGAAAATTAATTTCAGGCCCTTTAAACCCCTTCGTTTTCCCAAAGGCTTTTGGGGCCTCCCGGTTTCCGGGGTTTTCGGCCCCCAGCAAAATTTTTGGGGGGGGGCCGGGAACCGGGGTTTGCGGGCCGGTGCCCAAACCCCGGGCTGGGAGGGGGTCCCCCTTAACCCCCCCAATCCCCGGCATGCCCCTTTTCAACCGGGGTTGGGGGGTTAAAAATTCCCCGGAAACCAAGTTTTAACCCTTTTTGTGGTTGGGGAAAAAGTCCACCGCAATAAAGGGTTTTTGCAAATTTTGGGGGGGTTTTCCAAAACACCCCGTTGGGGAACCCGCCCCAGTTCCCCCGGGGGTTTGGGCCTGGCACATAAACCCCCTTTGGGGGAAAACTTAAAATTTCCCCAAACCTTTTTTAACCACAAATCCCCCCTTTGGGTTCCCCCTGTTTCACTCCCCCTGGCAACTAAAACCCACAGGATTTAATGAATTTAAAAAATTAGGGAATGCCTTAATAATTATTAAGGGGGGAAAAAAAAAAAAAAAAAAAATTTATGTAACACGGGGGGGGTTTTTTCCTTTCCCCCAGGGATTTAAAATTAAAAAGTTTTAAAAAAAAAAAAACCTTTTAAAAAGGGGTAAAAAAAAGGGGAAAAAAAATAAATAAAAAATAAAAATAAAATTTTTAATTGGAAAAATTTCTAAAACCCCCAAAACCACAAAAAAACCCCCCTTTTTAGGGCCCAAATCCCAATTTAATGGGGGGGAATTTAAACCTAAAAAGGTTGAAAATTTGTGAAAATAAAGGTTAAAAAAAAAGGGGAAAAAAAAAAAACCCAATTTTTTTTTTTTTTAAAAAATTTAAATTTTCCTTTTAAAAAACCCTTCTATTAAAGGTTTGGGTTCAAAAAAAGAATTCTCCAATTCCAGGAAAAAAAAATGCAAATGTTGAAACCCTAACATGTCAGAAAATTTTAATTTTTTAAAAATTTTTTGAAAATGAAATAAAATTTGTTTTAAAAAAAAAAAAGAAAGATCTCCCCTAAAAAAGGTCATTTTTTATTGTTTTTCTTTCTTGTAACAAACTTAGGTGAAAAAACCACAAATCCCTAAAAAGGGAGAAAACCCTAAAATAAAAAACTTTTAATTTTTTAAAAACCCTTAAAAAATGGTATAAAACCCCCCAAAAAAACCACTTCTATAAAAACAAGATTTAGGGCAAAGAAAAATACTTAGTTAAAAGTTTTTAAACAGGAGAGGTATTAAAGTCCTAAAAACCCCCAAAGGAAAGCTAGTAAATGCTACCTATAGCCAGGATTATCCCCCCAAAAAAAAAGGGCGGCCCCCTGTCAGGGAAACCAAACCCCTTACTGAAAAAAACCCTATAAAGTCCCTCACACAAAAAAATCCCCACACTCCAGATCCCAAAAATGTTTCGATCCACCCTGATAAAAAGGATTCCTCGGGGGTTATTATATGGGGAAAAATTACGCCAATAATAAGGGGCATATAGAAAAACACTTGATAAAAAGTAAAAATATTGCAAGAAAAAAGTGTCTGGGGTATAATTCACAAGCCACTCAGATGACACAAAAACGTATCCCGTTTTAGCATTTATCATTTTTTAGCAAACTTATTTCAGCGATGCAAGGGGGGCTTTTGAAAATCGCTGACACACTGCGCTCTGTCATACACAAAACGAGGGGTTTGCGGATAAACCACTTTTACGGGTTTGGGAACTTGCAGTATTATCGCTACTCCCTAAAGTTAGGGAATTAGATCATACGGGCCCAAAGGAAAAAGTAGCTAAAACTGCTTACGTTTTTGTGTATCAGATTTGGCGGTGAATTATCCCCAAGAAAACTATTTACTTGCACTATTTTTATCCCTTTGGGTGTATTTTTAAAGTTTTTTTTCTATATGCCCTTTTTTTTGGGGAAAGTTTTTTCCCCTTTAATAATATCCCCTGGGGAACCCTTTTTTTTCAGGGGGGATCGAAACATTTTGGGGGATCGGGGAAGTGTGGGGGAAATTTTTTTATTTGTAGGGATTTCATGGGGGCTTTTTCAGAAAGGGTTATGCGTGACAGGACCCCCCTTTTTTTTTCGGGGCGATAACCCGGCTATGGGTTAGCAATACTACCCTCCAGGGTTTTTGTAGGCTTCTTTTAGCCTCTCCTGTAAAAATTTTTTTTAACAAAGGGTTTTTTTTCTTTGCTAATTTATGTTTGATAAAAAGGGGTTTTTGGGGGGTTTTAAATTCCAATTTTTTAAAATTTTAAATATTAAAAGTTAGTTTTTAGTTGTTCTCTCCCTTTTTAGGGTTTTGTGGTTTATCATTTTTGATCGTGAGAACTGTGGTCTCTGATTAAGGATCACTTTGGGGTTATATTGTTTAAATCTATACTAGACAAACTTAGGTGTTAGAAATAACCTACCAAACTTGGGGTCTTTTTGTAGGATTTTCCACCATTTTTTAATAGTATTCGAGATCATATTAAAGTGGTTGTCATATGTTGAAAAATTTTAAAATCGATCCCACTATCTTGTTTTTTTTTCCCCTTCTCTAGATTTTTTTACCCCCATCTTACCCAAACCTTTCTTACCAACAGTCTCAAGCTCTATTATATTCTTTTTTAACAAATTTTTTAAATCCCCGTTTTCCCAAACCCCCTTTAAAAGTAACCCCTCATCTTTTGTAAAAATTTCTTTTTAAATTCTTATAAATTACTCTTTGATATCCCTTTAAATGAAGGACATTATGGGCAAAGGGGTTGCTGGGGAGGGGCGCCCAAAAAACCCTAAACCCAAAGGGAGCCCAACCCAAAAAACCATACCCCCCTTAACCCCACCAGGAAAAAGAAAAAATGCCCCGCACCACCCACGGGTTTTAAACCCAAACCCTAACATTTTTACAAGGGGGACAGCTTTAAATATCAACCAAGCCTTCATTTGTGGCAGGGGGCAGAAAAAACCAAAACTGACTCAAAAACCTTATTGGTGAAAATTTGCTTGATCGGTGAAAATTTTAAAATGGACTCCCTTTTTAGAGCTCTGGGGGCCCCTGCCCGGCCCGTATTTTTAAATAAAAGATGGGGGAAAAACCCACGTCTATCTCATGCAAAACTCGGGCCCCAGTGAAAAAATTTTAATAGATCCAGAAATTTTGTGGTTGAGCTTGAACCAGACAGGGGAAAACCCTTTATAGGCTGAGTTGAAGTGACTTTTCAGCTCACCGCCAAGAACAGCAACACCATTAAGTTGTTATGGCCTTTCCTAGCGACAAGATTCACTAGCAACATCCTTTACCCTACCCCAAAACCAAAAAAGTTTGGGTAAAAAAAAAAATGGGGGTTTTTAAGGAATAAACCCTTTAATTTAAAATCCCCAAAGGGGGGTTTATAAAAAAAAAAGTCAGAGAATTTCTGATTGTACCTCAAGTACCCTGCCAACTTCCCCAAAGGGGATAAATTTCAGGTGAGAATTTGGTGGGCTGTTCCATACAGTGGTTTGCAGCAGGGCCCGGGGGGGGAAAAAAAAATTAAACCCCGGGCCCCAAGTCCCCCCCCACCCACATAAAAATTTTCCGCTTAAAAATGTTCCCCCCGTTCCCCCGCACCTTGGCCCCTTTCCCAAAAAAAACCCACACTATAAAGGGTGCTTTCAACGGGGCTTTTTGGGGGAAAGGGGAGAGCAGTTAAAAGCCCATATAAATTTTTGCACAAAAAAAAAAAAATAAAAAAAAATGCACCCAAAAACCCCTCTGTGGGGAGACCCTAAGCACAAGCAGGAAAAAAAATGGTGCAAGAAACCCCTCGTTTACAGAGGGCAGGGGTGGGGCTTTACAATTTAGGGGAAAACCCACACTGACACTTTCGAAGCACCCGCATAACCTTTCAACCCCCACCAATCACACCCCCATAGTCCCGGCCCATACATGAATTTCCCGCAAAGGGTTCAACACAGAAGTAAAATTTACCCCCCGGGCAGCAGGGACTAAAAGGGGACGTCATTTGATGGGAGTTGTTCTTTTCCTCCATGTTTTCACCCTGTTAGTCTTTCCCCCCCATTTCTTTTTCGTCCGGTATAGCATGCAATTTCTTTTTCAATGGGCACTACTGGTCCCTGTTGAATTTTTCCACAAATTTTCATTTAGGCCCTCTTTTCTTCTAGCACTTTCCTAACAATTTCCCCCAAAAAGCGTATTTTAGACCCTAAAAATTAAGGGAAATTTTTAAAAAAAGTCAGATAAGTGGCATGTAAATAGGTTTGACCCCCCTTAGGTAGGTAAAAAGGGCCCTTTCCCCCATTAATTTTTTGGGAGGGAAAAGGGGCCCACCCCCTTTAAATAGCCAGGGAAACAAGGGGTGCCCCCCGTAACTAGCCAGGTAAGGGGGTGTCCCCCTAATAAACCCCGGTTAAAAAGGGGGTTTCACCCAGTAATCAACGAGGTTACGGGGGTTCCTCCAATAATTAGCCAAAGGGAGGGCCCGTAAAATTTAAAATTTAGGGGCCCGTAAATTTGCCAGGGAGGGGCCCGGGGCCGTAAAATTTGCAGTCAGGGGCCCCCCCATGGGAGCCAAATCACGGGCCCGTAAGTAGGCAGGAGGGCCAGTAAAATAGGCAGGCAGGGCCTAAATAGGGGGCCGGGGCAGGGATATAGCCAGGGGAGGGGATTTATAAAAGGTTTGGCGGGGGAGTATATTTGCCAGGCAAAGGGGATCATATAAAAAATTTCCAGGCAGGGGTTGTATAAAAGCCAGGGAAAGGGGAGTATATTTGCCAGGCGGGGGAAAAAACCCCCAAAATAGGTAGGCAGGGGCAGTATATAGGGCCCGGCAGGGGCAGTATAACCCGGGAGGGGCAGTAAATAGCCAGGGAGGGGGAGTATAAAGCCGGGAGGGTCCCTATAGGGAAAGGGAAGGGGAGTATATTTGCCAGGGAAAGGGGATATATAGGCAGGGAGGGTAGTTTTAGAACCAGGGAGGGGGATTTTATAGCCCCGGAAAAGGGGGAGTTATAACCAGGCAAGGGGGATCATAAGGCAGGGGGGGTAGTATATAGCCAGGGGAGGGCATTTAATAGGCGGCAGGGGGGAGTAAATAGCCAGGGAGGGGGAGTAATAGTCCCGGCAGGGGATCCTATAGGTAGGCAAGGGCAGGGAAAATAGCCAGGCAGGGCATCATTTGGGGCAGGGGGTAGTAAAACCCGGGAAAGGGGGGGTATATACCAGGGGAGGGGGAGTAAATAACCAGGCAGGGCCCCCATATAGGCAGGGAGGGGGATATTTTAGCTGGCAGGGGCAGGGATATAGTCAGGCAAGGCAGTATATAAAGGGGCCCGTTAACCGGGAGGGCCAAAGGGGAAACTTTTCCAGGCAGGGGTTTATATAGGCAGGCAGGGGTATTATTTAGTCAGGGGCTTTATAAAGGGAAGGGGAGGGCGAGTAATTAGTTTAAAAAAAAAAAAAAATATTCTCACCTAGTTTCCCCCTCTTTCCCCTTTTTCCAAGTCCGTTTAGAGCGCCTGCCCCCGGGGTTTCCCGGGAGCTGAAAAGACGGGAAACAAAATCCAGCGTTCCCGTCTCGGGGCCCCTGCTTGCGCCCCCCGGGGCCCGGGGCGGGCCTGTTTGGGTGCAAAGGTGATCTGTGACCCGGGGTGCAAAACCGTGTGGGGGAGGGGGGTGTCGGGCCCCTGCCCCAGGGGGGCCCCCTTCCCCCTAGGCAACCCTTGCGGCCCCGTCGTTGCCCGGGCCCCGGGGGCCCCCCGGGGGGGGAAAAAGGCCCCCTCGGGGGGTTTCTCCGAGCCGGCCCTGCGGGCCCCGGGTCCCCCGGCCCCCCCGGGCAAAAGCCCTTTTTCCCTATGGGGGAGTCCGGCCTGGTTTTGTAGACATGACTGTGTTAGTTATAAATTCCACAAAGCATGAAGTGAGGTTGGACAATAAAACTGCATTGGGCCACCTTGAAGCTATTAAAATAGTGTACCGAGCCAGTTTTAGGCCAGTTCATATTTCTCAGGTGAGCACAACTCTAACTCACAGTGTTAACAGTTGTACCTCTGAGCAGGGAATGTCCTCCTACAGAGAACAGTGGGAGCCCCTGGTGTCTTTTGAGCATCTGAGTGCAGAAGAACAACAGATAGTGAGACAGATGTTAACTGAAGAGTGTCATGCATTCTCCAAGGATGATTCTGATGTAGGTTGTATTCCTTCACTCCAACTGAAAATCAACCTCAAGGACACTACTCCAGTAACAAAGGGCTACAGATCGATGCCTAAACCACTGCACAATGAAGTAAGACCTTCAAGATCTCATCAACGGGGGCTGGATACAGAAATCCAAGTCATCTTAGTCATTCCCAATTGACCTGAGAATGTGGCTGCTTAAAAGACAAACGTCGTAAAGAGCCAACACGAGCACCAATGGGTAACATTACAACCACATACCCGTTCGAGATGGTGTCCATAGACTTTCTACACCTTGACAAGTGTAAAGGAGGATATGAATACATCTTAGTGGTTATGGACCATTTCACCAGATTTGCTCAAGGCTATGCTACTACCAACAAGTCTGGAAAGATGGCAGTAGAAAAGATATTTAATGACTTTGCATTAAAGTTTGGATTTCCTACCAAGCTGCATCATGTCCGAGGAAGAGAATTTGAAAATCAACTCTTTGCCAGAATTCAGAGATCTCATACAACACCTTACCATCCAGAAGGTAATGGACAAGTGGAACGTTTCAATTGTACTCTACTGTCAATGCTGAAGACTCTAACCTCTAGAGAAAAGAAATTGGAAGAACTCCTTAACGAAGTTGGTTCATGCCTACAACTGCACAGAGTGATGCAGCAGGTTACTCCCCATTCTACCTGTTATTTGGAAGATTTCCAAGAATAACTATTGATATTATGTTCGATACTTCAGTGTCAGTGACCCACAAGAGTTATGCAGAATATGTCCATGCATGGAAAGAGTACATGACAGAGTCATACAATATTGCTTCAAAAGTTGTCACCAAAGGACAGAGCAAAATGAAAGCATTTTATGACAGAAAGTGTCATGAAGCAGAATTAACATCAGGAAGCCGTGTGTTGGTCAGAAATTTACATGAAAGAGGTGGACCAGGAAAACTTCATTCATACTGGGAAGACAAAATCTATGTCGTGGTTAAAAGGAAGAATGAAGACAGCCCAGTTTATGAGATTAAACCAGAAACAACAGGCTACAAAACAAAAATCTTGCATTGGAACCTGTTGCTACCTCGTGATTACCTACCACCAGATAAGCCAATCCCTGAAAGATCACACCAGCCAAAACCGTCAAGAAGACAGCAACCTAAAGTATTACCTCTTGTAGAAAATGACATAGAAAGCTCAGATGAGGAAGATCACACCTACTATATGTACTTTGCATGCCAGTAGAAAATAATGACTTAAAGCCTGAAGCTATAGAGTTTGTGCCACAGGAATTACCTAATGAATGTGAAATAGCAGAAGGTACACCAGAAAACAGAGAGGAACAGATTCAGGATCCAGAAAAGGAAGAACCAGCTGAAAGCACAGAAACAGTGGATCCAGTTTTGGAGTCAGAGACTGTTGATATAATTACATGGGAACCTGAGAATAAACCAACATTAGATCCTGATGAAGAAAGAAATAGTAGAATGTCCAGCGTCTTCAAATGCCATATTCTTTTATTAATAGTCCACAACAGCAACACAACGATGAGACACACTAAAAATACGCCAACGTGTTTCAGGCCATTACAGGCCCTTCCTCATGGCATTTTTGCGGTCCTGCAAGTCCGTGCGTCTAGGATTCAGCGAGCCGGTAAAACTTTTGTTTTGAATTTATTTGTTTTGAACATTAGATCCTGAACCAGAAATCTCAGAAACTGATGAACTTGATGAAACAGAAACATCAGAAGAATGGCCAACCAGAAAGGTTTCCTCAAGAGAGAAGAAGACCTGTGATGCTGACTTATTACACTTGGGAGAACCGAGTACAGTACCAAGAACTGTTCAGTTAATACAGATATTGTTTCCTTCAGATCAGATAAGACAGTCCGAGGAGAACTTTCCCACCACTAGTTCTAAAAAGACTGAAAGATGGTTTAAAAGACAATTCAATGGACTGAAAAGTAAAAGATGGTCTGAAATATTCCAGCACAAGACATTAATGGGAATTGATTATTTGAAAAAGTTTTTTATTGTTTGCTCTCTCTCATTTCTTTTGCAGAAGAACATCGAGCACGTATAGTAGCTAAGGGATAGCTCAGGATGTTTAATAATTTACATGTTGTTTTATTATTAATACTTGTCAAAGTGTTGAGGTCATCACCTCCCTTTTACTTCAAAAAGAGGCAGGCGTAGAAAATAGTATTACTGTTGTAGTAATCGAGGATGATGAAACCAGTATAGCACTGGCTACTTTTGAGTGTTTAAGACCGGTCAAACACTTGAGAGATAAAACTTCTTAAGGTAAAATGCTTATCCGTACTGATGAACTTGGAAGTCTAGTAGAATCTGTACGGCCTGTCCCCAACTAGTGTAAGTGGCTGAATGTGGAGGACAACATTAATCCAGAGGGGTAGAATGTCACCCAGTGGTAAGCATGACTGTAAGGGCATGTCCCCACTGCACGGGTTTTCGGCTGTTTTTTCAGGCGGTTTGCGGTTTTGTAGTCCACCTGAAAAACCGTCCGAAAATGAGCACAATGGGCTCCTATGGAAAACCTGTGCAGCAGTCCCCGCTGCACGGGTTTTCCGCCCGGCGGTTTTTTCCACCCATGGGCCACCCGAAAAACATTCAACATGCACATGCTTCCATCTGGTTTTTGGACGGAATATGTGCATGTCAATGTGAAGGGGGAGGGTTTTTCCCTGCTCATCGCAGAGAAAAGCCGCCCCCACCCCACCACGGCCGTGTGCACGGCACACAAACCGGACAAATACTGGTCGGATAAACCGAACGGTATTTGTCCATTGCCGTGGGGATGCACCCATAAAATCAAGTGTTATTTAACTTCCTCTCTTTGGCATTTAGAGGGTGCCAGAGGTACCAGCACACAGCATTGCTAGTTGTCCAGCAGTAAGGGAATTAACAGAGCTGGTGCTGTGCAAGCTGGGAGAAGAGGAGGGGATAGAAGTTTCTAGACAGAGATAAGTCCAGAGTGGTTTGTGTGTATGCTGCATGCGGATACAGCTGCTGAAGTGAGACAGAACCAGTGACAGAAAAGAAGAGTCCTGTGAGTGCTGCAGCCATTGCGCAAGAGACAGTGAAGAGGGCAGCCACTGATCACAGCACAGGAGTGGCAGGATATGACTGGTGAAAACTCAGGTACCAGTGAGCTTATTACCCCCCTGTGTAAAGCTAAACTGTGTGAATGCCAGGAATCATTTTATTGATGTCACCACTGTTGCTTGATGAAGTTACTCTATGAATATAATATAATATTATCCTGTTAAATTGCCCTACAATGGAATCTGTTATATCTTGTAAAGTGTACTGTAAGGCTATGTTCACACGGCTTATTTCAGAACGTATTTACATCGGATTGCCGATCATAAATACGTTCTGAAACCAGTTGAAAATCAGTTGCAAATAAGTGCCACTAAGTGTGGCACGTATTTGTAACTGATTTCCCGACAGATTCACCATCTACATTCATTGTAGGTGGTGAATCCGTCCGTAAATAATTGACATGCACATTGTTTTTCCGTCCGGATTGCCGTCGTCAATCCGCGGCGGCAATCCGGCACGGAACTACGCGTCGTGTGAAATCAAAAAATAAAAATAGGCTGTTACTTATTTCTGACTTATTTGCCGACGGATTGACGATCGTCAATCCGTCGGCAAATCCGAGGCGAAATAAGCCGTGTGAACGAGGCCTAAAGAGGATAAATACAAGGGGCCCGACTCAACCCCCGCCCCACTTCCAGCTCTCTTAAAATCCTGAAGAACTCTTAATACCCCACACTACAACCCTCTCACAGTGGTGTGTTGATAACATATCTCTCCCAGGTAGCATTGGGGCTTATATTGCCTCCTACTGGGTTTAGTCTTTAGTCCAGCCATTGAGCTGTAAGGATGGCCTTGTGTTTGTTTTTAAAGGAGTTTTGCCACAATGTAATGTTGACGTGGTATCTTCCAAAATGGGTATTTAATCACTTTTCTAAATTTATGTCATCCAAAAAAGGGAAGCCTCTGAGAGCTACAGCCTGACTTACATGCCCTTGGTTTCCTGAAAGTTTACATTAGACATGACCAGGAGCTGACAGGAGCTGATCTGGCTGCACTTGTGTTGCATGCACTTCTTATCTGATGGCAGGGAACATGAACCAGCTTTGAAGGGACTGGGAAGAAAGATCTTGTATCTTTTGTTTAGAGAATCCACTGGTTGTAATGAGTAAACATGCCGACACTCCCTAGCTCTCTGCTCAGCCCCCCTCCCTATGCAGCATTTGTGAAGGAATGAAAGAAGGCTGCCTGCTGAGCTTCTCCATGCAAGATCTCACCCCGTGGGGTTAAAATGATCACAAGAATGGTGAGTAAAAATCCCAGAACTACACGGGAGGACTTAGTGAATGACCTTCAGAGAGCTGGGACCAACGGAACAAAGGCTACCATAGGTAACACACGACGCCGCCAGGGACGCAGATCCTGCAGTGCCAGACGTGTCCCCCTACTTAATCCAGTACATGTCTGGGCCATCTGAAGTTTGCCCCCCAGAGAGCATTTGGATGATCCAGAAGAGTATTGGGAGAATGTCTTATGGTCAGATGAAACCAAAGTACAACTGTTTGGTAGAAACACAACTTGTAGTGTTTGGAGGAGAGAGAATGCCGAGTTGCATCCAAAGAACACCATACCTACTGTGAAGCATGGGGGTGGCAACATCATGCTTTGGGGCGTTTTTTTACAAAAGCACCAGGACAACTGATCTGTGTACATGAAAGAATGAATGGGGCCATGTATCGTGAGATTTTGATTTCAAACCTCCTTCCATCAGGGCATTTAAGATGAAACGTGGCTGGGTCTTTCAGCATGACAATGATCCCAAGCACACCGCCAGGACAATGAAAGAGTGGCTTCGTAAGAAGCATTTTAAAGTCCTGGGATGGCGTAGCCAGTTTCTGGATCAATTCAATGATTAAAAAAAAACTACACATTGGATAACTACCAGTTCACACCAAGATGCAGAAAAGCCACAATATTGTATAAGGGGAGACTGCACAAATGCAAAAATACTGTTAAGACTACTCCCAGCCAGGCAGGTAATGCTGAGTCATTTACTCTCATAGGAGCTGTAGTGCAGACCCATAGGTTAAATTTAAATTTAAAATTGCAAACAGTCACAGAAAGACTACATGTCCTTATGTGGTCACTGAACATGGAGGCGGGGGCTGAACAGGCAAGGTGACCACACTGGGAGTTGTAGTCACACAGTGGCTATCTGCACTGCAACTCCTGAGAAACAGACTCAGCATACTGTAGCTCAGCTGCTGGGTAAGTTTAGGTAATAGGCTTCCTCTGCCTATGAGTATGTCCTTTACTCAGTGTCGGACTAGGGTGCCTGGGGCCCAACAGTGAAACTGATTCTTGGGGCCCATTCTACAACTATTGTACATACCTCACATGACTCTTGCTTTTTTTCCTCTCGTTCTCTGCCTCTCTTCTTGAAAAGCAGCTTCAGGTCTGTTCTATTCAGGGGCCCATTAATGGGGTTTTGCCACAATGTAATGTTGACGTGGGATCCTCCAAAATGTGTATTTAATCACTTTTCTAAATATATGTGATTACAAAAAATGAAGCCTCTGAGAGCTACAGCATTGCTCAGTCCCCCTTAGTTTCCTGACAGTTTACATTAGACACCACCAGGACACTGACAGGAGCTGATCTGGCCGCACTTGCGTGTTTGCACTTCTTATCTGATGACAGGAAACATGAAGGAGCTTGCAAGGGGCTGGGGAGAAAGTGCAGTATATGAGTCTGTCTGCTGTAAAGAGAATCCTCTGTTGTAATGTTATTATTTGAGTAGACTTTAGAGACGCTTCCTTGCTCTCTGCTCACCCCCTCCCTCTCACCCCTGCAGTGTTCATGACTCAGCATGCTTTGTTTATATTCTCAATAAAACCACAAAAAAAAAAAAAAAAAAATGGGACATAAATTACCAAAGAAAACAACAAAGCTACACTTACTGCTCAATGGCTGAAAGATATACTGAGTCCCATCAGCAGGCATCTCGGGCCCAAATGCTGCATGGGAAATATAGGCAGGTGCCGGATATTAATGAGCCAATGCTCTAGGTACTATTTCACACCCGCATGCAGAAAGCCACAGTATAACACATAGGGAGAATGCCATAGATAAGGCGATGCAAAGGGTAACGCCATTCATACAGGAACACCATGCTGAGTTACAGCCTATAGCGCCCATAATATTCAAATGGGCAGGCTTCCCAGCACTTAGAAGGTGTCCTGCACAAAATACTTGTACCCTAAGCTCCCAAGTGTTTTAGGGCAAAAAAATATAATAACATGCTGGAAAAATATGAGGTATTAGTTGATACGGTAGCTACAGTATGCAAGCTTGCAAGCCCCGGCAAGGCTCCTCATTTCTTGCAAGTCCCTACACTATTAAAAATAAAACCACAAAAAAAAAATGGGACATAAATTACCAAGGAAAACTACAAAGCTACACTTACTGCTCAATGGCTGAAAGATATACTGAGTCCCATCAGCAGGCATCTCTGGCCCAAATGCTGCATGGGAAAGATAGGCAGGTGCCGGATATTAATGAGCCAATGCTCTAGGTACTAATTCACACCAGCATGCAGAAAGCCACAGTATAACACATAGGGAGAATGCCATAGATAAGGCGATGCAAAGGGTAACGCCATTCATACAGGAACACCATGCTGAGTTACAGCCTATAGCTCCCATAATATTAAAATGGGCAGGCTTCCCAGCACATATAAGGTGTCCTGCACAAAATACTTGTACCCTAAGCTCCCAAGTGTTTTAGGGCAAAAAAATATAATAACATGCTGGAAAAATATGAGGTATTAGTTGATACGGTAGCTACAGTATGTTTATATTCTCCCCTGAGCAGATAAGAGATATGGAACTCACTTCATGGCAAAACCCTTTTAAGCCCAGGGCCCCCACCACTGCTCCCCTGTGGGCTAATGTACTCAGGTTGATGTGGAATGCTCCCTACGAATAGAAAGCTTAAATCATACAGTCTATTAAACCACTCATTAAATGTCACTTTTTAGAACAGATATCCAATTTATTAGCAGCAAAAACCTAATACTAATATAAATAATAATACACAACTTTTTGATGGTATTAGCTAATATCATATCTTTTCAGTTTACAAATATAAATCAGTTACAGGGTGAATAAAAAGCCTGCATCTCTGTGGATCTTTGCCAGTTAAAATGTTTGCAATTTCACAGCAGCTAGAAAGCTGGGCTTTTTGTTTATTTTACTACTGTTATTACTGTTAATGTTTTCTATTAAATTAGCTGGTAATTCTTTTTCTTCGAGTTATTACGGTCGTGGGGATACCTAATATGTGTAGGTTTTTGTTTTATTTAATACTGTACATGCACAATAATATGTATTTTTACTAAATAATAACTTTTACTGTATTTTATTGTTTGAACTCTTTTTATTTTATTGTTTTATTACATTTTTTAATGCCATTTATGGATTATTAAACAGTCAAGTCACATTATAATGACCATCACCAGCTAATATCTAGCACTAACAGCATCTAGATGGGCTGGGAGTGACTCAATAAGGTCCTGATAGATTGTCACAAGTATCTGGAGCTTTGCTGATTGCATCCCACAGCTGCTGGAGGGTACATGGGGAAGGATCCATAAAACAAACATGACAATCAGTGATTCCAAGCTGCTCAATTGAGTTCAAGTCTGAGAAATTAGGGGGTCAGGGTAGTACTTGGAAGTCTTGGTCATGCTCTTCAAACCAATGTTGGACATTCCTAGCCATGTGACATGTTGCATTGTATAGCTGGAAGATCCCATCCACCCTGAGGAAGATAATAAGACAAATATATAAGCATAATTCTGTATGTCCATACATGATCTATGTCTCTATGATACAGACTTCATCCTACCATGAGGCTTTCTGAGAAGACCGTCCCAGTGTTATATTTGTGCCTGTTTGGGCTTCTGCGCCAGCCTCTTTCTGTAAAGTACGGCTGTTGACCATAATTTTGTACTTTATCGTATTTTGTCTTGCACGGGTCTGAACACTGCTCTATCTTTCTCCTTGCTGTGTTAATTGAATTCAACCACACCTGTCTGTTTCTCCTGGGCTGCAGATGTTAAAGGGGTTGTCTCACTACATTGATTCATCTTACCTCAGTCCTGTTTTCTTGATTTCATTTTGAATTCAGGGGTGTTTACTGGCTTCTGCTAGTCTGCAGTAGAAGCCAGGTCTGTAGCTATAGCAACCAGTGCTGGCAGCCTATCATGAGAGATCGAACAGGTCTGTAGCTATAGCGACCTGAGGAGCTGATGCAGCCCGTACAAGAGGGGGTATCTAGGAATAGGTAGGATACGGTTAATGGACACATATTGCAAAGTCATTTATTTTTGCAAGATCTTTAACATAAAAAGCAATCCTTGTAGTGAGACAACCCCTTTAAAGCTAGTTGTGATTGACAGTTCTTTCACCAATCTTGATCCTTCCTTACTAATCTGTGATCTGTGTGATCTGGATGTCAGAGGACCAGTCCAATTGTGTTCTGGACTTTCCTTAAGAATACTTTTAGCTGTCTACCCAATGCTTGATATAAGTCTTCTTCGGATCTGGCTGGTGTTTACCTTGGATTGCTACTGTTGGATTTCTGACCTCTTACTTGCTCTCCTGACCCGCCGTATTCTTGCTGATTTTGTACTAGTTTTGCCCACTTCAGAAACAGCGGGTGTAGAGCAGTGGGCCACCAGGACGGGAGTCTTTTCCCGACATCTCTCCATAAAACGTCTCTCCATACGAACCACTAGTGACAAAGCCTCATCTAAACTAACAGGGGTAGGGTAAGCCACTGACATGTTCTGCTAAACCTAATCTAAACTGTCATCTAAAAGCTGGATCATTCCACCCAGATGGAACACACCAGCGGGGAAATTCGGAGCAATACTCCTCCACAGTCCATTTACCCTGCCTCAAGGTGGTCAGCTGAGCCTCAGCCACAGCTTCCCTATCAGGGTCATCAAAAAGTACGCCTAAAGAGGCAAATAACCTGTCCACAGAAGAAAGTTCTGGCAAATCAGGCGGTAACGAAAATGCCCACTCCTGAGGGGAACCCTGAAGAAGGGACATAACGATTCTCACCCTCTGTTCCTTATTGCCCGAGGTATGTGGGCAGAGCCTAAAATACAGCCGACATCCTTCCCTAAAAGTCAAAAAGGCCCTTCTGTTGCCTGAGAATCTATCAGGCAACTGAATCAGGGGTTCCACAGGGAAGGGAGGGAGGGGAGGCAAATAATACAGGAACACTCTGACTTAGGGTAATCTCCTGCTGTTGTACCCGCAGTGCAAGATCCTGAACTAGCTGAGTAAGCCCCTGCATCTGCTCTACCATAGCTATCATGAGGTTCATAGTGAATGGAGAGCAGTAACGGTTTCGGCCTGTGATAATGTCACGTCAAGGGAGGTGCAGTGAGCCCTGACTGGAACCCAGCCCACTGTCCCTGCCTACTTGATGTGCTGAGGTAGGTGGCAGACGCCAACTGGGCAGCAGTCCCTGCGCTGCTAGAGTGCTGGGGCCGTCAGGAGGTAGAATATTCAGACAGTCTGGGTCAAACACAAATCAGGAACGCCAAGCCACAAATCAGAACCAGCGAGAAGCGTAAACAAGCTGAGGTCAAATACAAACAGGAGCGAGGTACAAAACCAGAATGCAAGACAGGGTCAGGAAAACAAGCAGAGGTCTGGTACACGGATAAGCAAACAACAAGCAATAAGCAAAGGTATATAAGGCAGCCAGGAGAATATCACACGCGCTGCACTCAGCCTGCAGGAAGTTTAAATGTGATTCCCGGACACCACCCCAGCAGCAGATTGGAGCGGCCTCCGGGTCCTCCCAGTGGCTGGTGCGACACACCCCCTGTCCGGAGTGGCTGGACCTTTGTCATTCACAGAGCTGCCAGCAGACTGTCTATCCGGGAGGGGTCGCAGATCAACTGCTGCAGACTGTTGCTCCCTGCAGGCTGAGCGCCGCCTAGCCCTGTCAGCAGCTTAGACTTACTGTGGCGGGAGGCTATTAGGTCGCTAACCCTGATGCAACTTGCTTGTGCTGACAGCAAGAGTGTAGCGTGGTACAGAATCTGCAGGCAAACTCGTAGTTGGGGACAGGCAGAAAGGTCAGGGTAGGCAATGGACAAACATGGTCAATGGACAGAGGCAAAGGTCAATGTATACGGTAGGACAGGAACACTCAGAATGCTTTCTCTATGGCACAGGGCACAATAGATCTGACAAGGAAGCAGGAAAAGTGACCTTAAAGAGGGTTAGCACCTGGTAATTAGCCAGCAGGCAGAGGAGCGCAAGGGACCAGGAGTGACATTGCACATTTCTATACGTCTTGGCCTTGGAGGGGTTTCTGCAAGTGGACACATAGGTATATCCTGGACATCATACGGACTCACAAGCAGAGCTCGTATGATCGGAGCATGGAACCAGCTGTACATTACATCTGGCCCCACGCACTGTAACCCCCCCTAGCTGCCGCAGTCAATCGCAATCACAGCAGCTAAGGGAATGACAGAGGGAGGGAGCTCCCTCTGTCTGCATCAGCACCGCTGCGCGATCACAGCTGCTAATGCTCTCTCTAGCAACCTGGAAGCCTAACAAAGGCATTCGGGCTGCCTGTGACGTCATTATGCCTGGTCATGCCCTAAGCGCTCAGCCGGGCATAATGATTTGCAGTGATAATGCATAGCAGTTTTGCTATGCATTGTAACAGTGATCTAAAGATTGCTGATATAATGTCCCTATGTAAAAATGTTAAAAGTAATACAAAAAAGTAAAACACGAAAAAAAAGCAACATGTACACCGCCCCTTTCCATTAACAAAAGGCAATCGCCCTAAACAATTTCAAAACTAAATAAAGTACGCATATTTGGTATTGCGAAGAGCGACTTAGCCTGTCATGTTATTTAAACCGCACGATGAACCTGTAGAAACCCCCCAAGATGCCAGAGTGGTACCAATGAAAACAGTTCGTTCCACAAAAAAAGGGCTTGTACATCTCTGTATATGGAAAAATAAAAAAGTTATGGCTACCAGAAAATAACAATGCATAGATAATGTTTACACAATAAAAACTCTTTTTTTGGGTATTGCCATAAAACTATCACGGTGAGCACTATTGTAGCATTTTCTTCACCCTTTTTCCAAAAATTGGATTTAAAACCAATCAAATTAGTACCAATTAAAACATCATCTTATCCCACAAAACAAACCCATACAAAGCTCTGTACACAGAAAAATAAATAAGTTATGGCTCTCAGTCTATGGCGATGCAAAAACGTGTTTTCTTTTTTGAATAAAAGTGTTTTTATCATGTAAATGCAGTAAAACATAAAAAAAAAAATACAAATTGGTTATCGCTGTAATTGTATCGACCTGCTGAGTAAAGCCATAACCTTCCTAAATGAAGTTCTGAATACTTTAAGGGCTCGTTCACACGGCTGATTTGGGCACTGATTTCAGCCGTATTGCGTGCCGTATTTGCTCTGCAGTACGGCAGAAATCCGTCCCTGCCATTACGGTAATCTACAGTTCTCATAGAGAACTGTGGATTCCGTCTCTCCTCCCCGCTCGGCGAATACGTCGGGCAGGGAGAAAGTTACATGTCAATTACTTACGGGGTGTACGCGCCGTGAATAATGACTGTCTATGGGGCCGGCGAGCTGCCTGCCCCCCCCCCCCCGCAGCACGAAATCCGTACCCCCAAATACATCGGCAATAAGCAGGGTGAACTAGCCCTAAAGGGTGTAGTTTCTAAGATGGAGTCATTTATGGGGGTATTTAACATACAGGCCCCTTAAAGCCACGTCAGAACTGATCCCTAAAAAAAGCAATGTTGCAAATTTTCTTGAAAATGTAAAAAATGACTGCTAAATTTCTAAGCTCCCTAATGTCGTAAAAAAAAGACATTTAAAAAAGGATGGCAAGCTACAGTAGAATTATGATAGATGCTAGTTATAAACTATCTGTCTTACACGCAGAGAAGTGTGAAAATGACATTTTTTTTTAAATTTGTACGATATTTTGATATTTTTCACTAGTGTTGAGCGATTATTATCGACTAAGTTGAAATCGGCACGGTATTTACGTTGATCGGATTTTTTAGATCACGCGATAATTTAGGTTAAAATCTGTGCATAATCTATTAATATCGCGCCATTTTAGGCGCTTCCTGTCATTTTAGTGGCCAGCAAATCAGCTTACAGAATAAAGCAGGGTGAAATGTGTGTGCGACGTCATGACTGGGATGTATATGGTTGCGATTGGCTGGAAAAATCACATGACCTCGTTTTACATAGAACAGCCCTTCCTGTTCATGATCAGTGTGTGTCAGCGTCTCATAGCAGTAGGACGTGCGCTCTGCCTCTGTGCAAACAGCTCAGCGAAATTATTCTATTTGTTCACAAGACAGCTATACTTTTAGCTGGATCCTTAAAAACTCAGTTAGATCAGAGATTTGCAGATTTTAGGTAGTTAGGCAGAGAATGTAAAGGAGCATCTACACTGTAAAGTCACGGGGTACGGGGGGGGGGGGGGCCCACAGGCGAACACAGAAAAGCTCTTTAAAGAATACTGGATATTGTTATTGCAGACATTTGCATTGCATAGCTTTATTATTAACAGTTTACTGTAGAATATTACTTGGATATTGGGGAGCCTGAACTTATATTAGGATACAGATCTTTTCTAAAAACTGCAGGTCTATTGTTAGGTGCAAAACTCACTTTGATTATCAGTATCCATTTCAGATAGGGTGTTCTTTTTCAATTTTGCCCAGTTCAAACTTTGTTGATAGAGGTACCTTGCAGTTAAATTTGAATCCAGCAATTGTGTAGTCACCACAGGTTAATTGATAGGTGCCAAAACTACCTTTTATTATCCTTTTACATTTCATATACGTTTTTTTTGCACTTTTTCCCCTCCAGATTTGTTGATAGAGCCCACCTTGCAGTTAAATTTGAATCCCGCCCAAATTTTGTAGTCACCACAGGTGAAAATTTATAGGTGCCAAAAATACCTTTTATTATCCATATACATTTCAGATACGTGTTTTTTGCACTTTTGCCCAGTCCAGATTTGTTGATAGAGCCGCCTTGCAGTTAAATTTGAATCCAGCAATTGTGTAGTCACCACAGGTGAATTGATAGGTGCAAAAATACCTTTTATTATCCATATACATTTCAATTACTTTTTTTTTTACTGTTGCCCAGTCCAGATTTGTTGATAGAGCCGCCTTGCAGTTAAATTTGAATCCAGCAATTGTGTAGTTACCACAGGTAAATTGATAGATGCCAAAAATACCTTTTATTATCCCGTATACATTTCAGATACGTGTTTTTGCATTTTTCCCCAGTCCAGATTTGTTGATAGAGCCACCTTGCAGTTAAATTTGAATCCAGAAATTTTTTGTTTTGATTTGAGGGGTTTGAGAATAGCTGTGATTTGCCGTCTTTTAATACGAGACGTTCCAAAACTCTTCCTTTACCCTCTAAAATTTTTATCTTTCTGAACATGGAGCGAATGCGGGTTGGTAAGCGAGCAAAGAGGGGGGTAGGACATGGAGGTAGAGGTACGAGAGAAGGTGCTCCTTCCAGTGCTGGCGACAACACGCATGCCAGCGGATCTTTCAGTTGCAGGACCGTCGGGCCTGTCATTTTGGGTCGGGGCCCTGTGAATCTCAGTAACTAACGCGTCGCCAATCTGTTCTTCAGTGGTAATGCAAACCTGCACCCAGCAGTCTTACCTCCTCGTCCTCCC
Organism: Phyllomedusa bahiana; assembly: GCA_025379985.1. Taxonomy (NCBI): domain Eukaryota; kingdom Metazoa; phylum Chordata; class Amphibia; order Anura; family Hylidae; genus Phyllomedusa; species Phyllomedusa bahiana. The sequence continues at coordinate 40,561 of JAODAL010003784.1, read as the reverse complement.
AGTCACGGCCACAAATGTCATCATCAGCATCATCAGCATCCTTCTAACATGAAGCAAAGGAAGCCCAAATGTCAACTCGTGTACCCACCACTGTTGATAATACATTTTCTGAAGACATCTTTGATGACAAAATGCGGTGGGGTCAGAAAGCATGTTAAAAGATCAGAGGCCAAAGAGGTGATTTTCTCTGCTTGACGCCCAGTTACTGTTTCCATCAGAGGAGGAGAAGAAAGCCGGTCAATCGGCAAAAATCCCGGCGGCCCGGCAATGCCTTGCAGTCCCTCTTGCTTGTAGCCCGCAGCTCCGGGATGCAGAATGTCAGACGACGAAGTCACCTGTGTTGATGATTGATGACGAAATTGCGGATCAACGTGGTCTTTTCAGCAGAATTTGCTGCGAGCAAATTCATCACTGGACGAGGAGGAAGACGATCGTAGTGTCAGTAACGGTCCGCCTCATAAAGGGAGAGGGCGGTCGCAGAAACCGCTTATGTTTATTCCGCCAGCCACGCTCAGCGGGAAACCCCGCTCCTCGCTTATCGCCGTCAAAAAGGGCCAGGACCTCTCAAGCCTGGGCCTTCTCTTTGAGCAAGCCTTGATTCACCCAGCGATGTAATTTGCCGCCTTGGCCTTAAACGCATCAGTAGAGGCAAGAATTTAGGTGTTTAACCACCACCAACATGTCTAGTCACATGCGGCGAAAAGCATGAGTTGAAATGGAGGCAACACTTGGCCAAAAAAAGGCCAGACCGACGCCGGGCCTCCAACCACTGTCACAACCCTCTTCCCCCGCCTCCTCCTCCTCCGCCACCACCAAGCGTTCCTCAGCTTCCCCCTGTCTCTCAGAGTCATTATCAGGGATCAGCCTCCACTGTTCCCTGAGTACCAACCCGCACCACCAGAGACCCATCCCTACCCCTTCTCCTTCCGCCAGTTTGACGCCTGCACGCCGTACAGGGCCAGTCTAGCAGCAGTATTCTGTCTTCCAGGTTGGGAGCAGAAGAAAACACTTTAACCCAAACCATCCCAAAGCCAAAAGCCTGAATATCGGCATTGCCAGGCTTTTGGCCTTGGAAATGTTGCCCCTTTTCCCTCTGGTGGACACAGATGGGTTTTTGCCACGTCATGGGTCTTGCCTGCCCAAAAACCAGATTTCCGAGCAGGGATTTCTTTGCCAAAAAGCCCTCCCTGCCCTGGCCAGCCACGTGTCATCTAAAATTTCAAGCGCGTTGTCTGCATTCTGTGGCCGGAAAAGTCATCTGCCACCGACACATGGACTAGTAAGCACGGCCAAGGCCGCTATATCTCTGTGACAGCTCACTGGGTGAGTGGGTGGATGTCTCTGGGGGTTTACGGTGGCGCTCAGGCTCGGGGCACGCTCTTCAACACCCCCGGGATGGTGCAGGGCTCTTCCCCCCAAGGTCCACGGGTGGCATCACGTGCCCAGAGAAACCAGGCCGTGTTTAAATTAAACTGTCTTGGAGACCGTCCACACACAGGTCAGGAGCTGTGGACGGCTCTCAGCAATGAGAACCGAGCGCTGGCTTGGGTGGGCAAGAACCTTGTGCCAGGCAAGGTGGTGTGCGATATAACGGGCGAAATCTGCTGGCCACCTTAAAAATCGGTAGGCTGGAAACACCATCCCTTGCCTGGCACATGTCATGAACCTTGTCGTCCAGAAATTTCTAAAGAGCTACCCGGTCTGGGCTGCCTGCTGGGAAGGGTCGAGGTCTGAGTTCGCATTCCGCCGTTCGCACCCCGCTTCGTCCCACCTGGCTGCGTTGCAGCGTCAGCTCGGCCCCCCTGTCAACCGTCTCATTGTTGACGTGGCAACACGCTGGAATTCCACCCTCCACCCTCTCCCGCGCTGGCTGCAGCAGCGCAATGCCATTACACAGTACGAAGTGACACATGGCCTGACAAGCAGTGGTGCGGAACCTCGGGTGTTTGAGCCACCGAGAGTGGAGGCAGGGGAAAGAGCTCTGCACCATCCCTTTCCAGTTTGAAGAAGCCACCAAAAAGGTCCCGTGGGACAAGCCCTTGTCAGTATGAGCATTGTGGTGATCTTAGTTCTGGAAAGATCATTGGACACTCTGAAACAACAGGTCCCGCCAGCGATGGAGGAGGAGACAGACACAGAGCCTTTCTCTCCTTCGAATCCACAAGGCCCGACAGTTTCTCAATTTTATCGGTCTTCATTAGGCAGTGGTTCGGGGTCCAGGGCTAGTGCAAGGTGGCGCATCAGCTCTCAGGGTTGCATCATCTCAGGCAAGTCAGGGCTGTGTTGAAGCTGTGCCGGAGGAAGTGGAGGAGGAGGAGGAGGGATTTTCCTAACACCGACGTTACCGACGTCCCTGCCTTGGAAGAGGTTGGCGCGAATTGAGGCGGAGGGGGAAAGATGAGGAAGATAGTTTGCTAGTCCCCCCCTCGAACCCAGGGGTTTGGGAAATAAGGCCCCAAACTCCACATGAGGGGTTTGGGATGCTCCTTTTCCCCAAAACTGACCCCCTCGCTTTAAAGGCCATCAAAATAAAAAACCCGTTACTGGGGCCACCCCCGGATCCCCTAAAAAAACAAAACTAAACACTTTCCCTCCACCCACCCCAAATAGAAGAAAATGAAAGGAAAATGGAGACTTGCTGTTTGGGATCAACAAAAAACCCAACTGTTGCTCTGCTTAAAAACCGTTCCTAAAATGTCCCCGGGGGAAACAACATCACAACGTGACAGCAGTAAGTGCCAAGTACCGGGCGGACACAAAAAAAAAAAAAGAAAAAGGGGGCAGAACCTAATGGGTGCCCTTCTGGTAATCTTTTATTTTTCCCCCTCACCAACCTTGAAATACGGGGCACACATCCAACACACAAGACCAGTTTAAGATAAAGGGGTGAAACGACTATCTCCGCCTAAACCCCAACCCGATTTTTTTTGTATTTTTTCCGGACCCAATGACTTCGGGGGACCCAAAAATGGACGAAGGGGCCCGATTTTCGCTCGCCCACCCCCATAGAGGGGTTTGTCCTGCCAGCACCCACGTCAAAACTGGGGCAAACCCCCTTTCCCCCCCACAGCTGGGGGAGCCCTTTCAGACAAACGCATCCGTTTTTTCCAAAATTAATGTGGATCGTTTACTTTCATCAAGATGAACGGGGCATGATCTCGATGATTTGGGGCCCCAATTGCCGAGGTCACCGATTATTTTCCCCGGTCTATTTTCACTTTCCCCTTTTCAAACAGAAAGGGTTTCCTCTTAAAAACCTTTTTTTTAAAAATTTGAAATTTTTTTACGAAATTTTTTATTCTCTTTTCCCCAAAAATTTCTTTTTGCGGGTTTTGGGGGCTGTGAGGAGACTGTAAAAGACAGCAAGGTTTCATGACAACCCCGGGTTTTCCCTTTTTAAACCCCACTTATCTTTAAAAAGTTTTCCCCCTTGTCAATGGTTTTGAGGTCTTTGTTGCTGGGGAAAATACACTTTTAATTAGGGCCCCCTTTTGGGAACAAAAGGGTGGCTTCTAAGGGGAAAATTTCTCCACACAATTTTTAATAGGGGCTGAAAAGTCATTTTTTAAAATTTTTTTTGGGGTCATTTGCTTAGATAAAAGCAATAATCATGGCCTTTTGGAACGAAAGTGGCTTTTGTGGCATTTCCCTCCAAAATTTTTTAACAGTGGCTGAGAATCTTTTTTAAAATTTTTGGGGGTAAAGGCGGGCTTTGAAATGCGGGAAAACCAACCTACGGTTCCTAACAAAATTTTTTTGTTTTTTAAACAAAAACATTTGTTCTTCCAATTGTCAAAAGGGTAAAGGGGTCATTTTTTTGACATTTTGGGGCATTTTCCCTGCGACATGAAAGCTATACTACGGGTCCCCTATTATAAAAATTTTTTTTTTCAAACGGGACTTTTGGGTTCTTCACAATTGTCAAAAGGGGCTCAAGGGTCATCTTTAATTTTTTGGGGGGCTTTTTTTGCTGTACATCCATTTATACAAAAAGGTCCTTTTTAAAAAAAAATTTTTGTTTCAACAGACATTTTTTTCTCACAATTGAAAAAAAAGGGGCTCAAGGGCCATCTTTAAAATTTTTTGGGGCTTTTTGCTTGAATGCAGCAATATTTACAGGCCAAATTATAACAAAAATGTTTTTCAAAAACAGACTTTTGGTTCTTCAAAATTTGGGTTCAAAAGGGGCCTCAAGAGTAAACTTTAAAATTTTTGGGGGGCTTTTGCTGTAAAATTCAGCTAAAAAACGGGTCCTATTTTTAAAAAAAAATTTTTTCTAACAACATTTGTTTTTCCCACAATTGTCAAAAGGGGCTCAAGGTTATGCTTTAAAATTTTGGGGGCTTTTGTGGGGACATCAGCTAAAACTCCAGGTCCAATTATTTAAAAAATGTTTTTCTAACAGACATTTGTTCTTCAAAATTTGTAAAGATGGCTCAAGGTGACCCTGCTGTCAGAAACAGAATGGGAAAGGAACTTTTAAATTGGACCCATTTTGAAAAATGATTGTTTTTTTTGCAAAAATCTTTAACATAGCTACATTCCCTGTTTTTGAGTAAAACCCCCTTTAAAATAAAAAAAAGAAAAAAAGACAAGGGGGGATTAAAAAATCCATTTTTAAAAATTTTTTTTCCCTAAATTAAAACACAAAAAAACCCTTGAAAGGGTCCCAAAAAAAGGGGGAAAAATTTCCCCTCTGAATTGTACAAGGGAGGTACAGGAAGATTTGACCAATTGGGTTTTTCAAAAGGACATGGAGTTTTAGCAGGGAACAGAGAAAAAAGGGAACAGAGAAAATTTTTCCCTTTCCCCAGCACGGGGGATTTAAAAAAAAAAAGGGAATCCCAAAAAAAAGGGAAACCCGGGGGGAACAAGGGGGTTTAACCCAAACCAGTTTTTCCCAAATTTAACCCAAATTGGGTCCCACCATACGGAAGGGGGCAAGCCCAAACCCCGGGTCTTGACTGGACTGAGGAAGCTGGGGGCCTACTCACCCTTCCCCCCCTTTTCTGCTTCAGCAACTGTTTTCTTTGTTTCCCGTCATAAGGGCTTTTTTAACCGTGAAATAGATAACGGACGCCACCGGGGCTCTCCCCCGCACCCCCGTAACCCCGGCCAGGCGGGCTAAACCCTCATGTTAAAAATGAAAAAACGCTAGCCGGGCCTCTCCCGCCCCACTGTAAGTCGGGGGCCTGGCACGGGCCCTTTCCGTGTTAAAAGATACAGACCTACCCCGGGGCTCTCACCGCACCCACTGTAAATCGGCCCTGGGCGCGGGACCCCCGTTTTAACATGGCTAAGGGCAGCACGGCTCTCACCTTTTAGGGGCAATCGGGAGAGTTTTCAATTTTTCTAAAAAAATCAGTTTTTGGGAAAAAGGGTGTTTTCCCCTTTTTGGGGTTTTAAGTAGTGTCAAAAGGGCCCCCGGGGGCAGGACAAAAATTTGGCACAATTTGGGGCAAAAAAATTTCTGGGGAGGGGAGTAAACTGGGGGGTTTTTGCATCATTTGATCTCCGGGGGACCCCCCTGCCCCAAATAAACTAAGAAGGATTTGGGGGAAAAAAGAAACCTTTGAATTGTTTTGGCTGAATCACCCCGAACCAGGGGGCAAAATGTCTTCTCAACTAAAAAAGGGTTTTTGGGGATGATTAACATTTTTTATTACTTAGGGGGTTCCCGGAAAAAATTTAAACACCTACACGGAAAAAAATTCCCCTTAAAAAAACTGCAGGGGGGGGTGTATGTTGTATTTTTACACATTTTAAAAAAAAAGCAAAATGAAATAATTAAAACTATAATTAAAAATTCCCCAAATAAATTCTGTAAACAAATGCCCTTTTCCAAAAAAAATACTAAGTGAAAAGTCCAATATACAAAAAACATAGTGCCACTTTGTGATCTGTGGGGCAAAAGGGGAAAGGGGTCATGCGTGGGCCCAGGAAAAGGGTTTGTTCAATGTTCCCGGAAACTAAAATGGTGGTTGAAAGACCCTTTTACCGGGACTTTTTAAAAGTGGGGGGTCATGCAGGTTTGGGGCTCATGCTGTGGGCCCCGGACCGGGGATAATCAAAGTCCCCGTGAAACTAAAAAGGTGGTTAAAGACTCCTTTTTCTGGCACTTTTTTTTCTGGGGGTCAGACATTTTAATGGTCATACTGGCGGGACAGACAGCATAAAAGTTAATGTCCAGTTCAACTAAAATGGTGGGTTTAAAGACTCCCCTTTTTTCCGGGACTTTTTAAATCTTTGGGGGGCATGCAAAGGGTTTTTTGGGCCCTGCTGCGTTCCAAAAGGGATAATTTAATGTCCAGTTCAAGTAAAATTTATGGTTCAAATCATAAAAACCTTTTGGCAAATTTTTAAATTTGTGAGTCATGAAGGGGTTTTAAGGGGCATGTGTTGGGGCAAATAGGGGTAGTAAAAAATCTGTGAATTTTTTTTTTTGGGGCCCTTTTTTAACCTAAGTGTGTTTTCCTAAGATGTACCCTTCCCCTTTGACTGTTTTGGATGTTAATTCCCAGCTTCTCCATCCCTCTTTGGGTATAAGAAAGAAGGTGTTTTCCTCCCCCCATAGACTTTAATGGTCAAAAAGGGGATAATCTATTATCGACTCAATTTTTAAATCTTTTTGATAATTTCCGATATCGACATCGACCCCCCTGACGAAAGTCCCAAAGAACGCTCATCCAAATATTTTTCACAAAAAAAAAAAAAATTGTACAGACCAAAATTTCTTTTCTTAAAACACAAAGTGGGCCCCGAGAAGAAAAATTCTCTGAATCACAAGGATAGTTTAAAAATTTAAAAAGTTATTTCTACATAAATACTCAAATTTTTAAAAAAGGGGGTCTGTCAAAGGGAAAATCAAAACAGGCTGCAGCAGTAAGGGATTAAGTTGGCTTATTTTTTTCCACTAAATTCCAAAATTTTGGCTAAATTTTGGGGGATGGGAAATTTCATACTAAGCCACACCCTTTCCCTGTGAAGCGACACTCCTTTTACAGAGGCCACACCCTTTTGTCGGACAAGGTGCAGAAGTGTCTAAACACTGTTTGATACACATAATAAATGTGGTGTAAAGCAGGTATGACATTATTGCCCCAGAGATTTAAGAAACTATGCTCCAAGGTTTTTATTTCATGATGAATGTTAGTATTTTTAAAAAAACAACATTCAACCCTGGGTTTCAACCGGGCCTCTTTAAAAAAACCCAAAGCATTAAGGATTGTACCCATACTTTCCCTTTCAAATTTTCAATGTGGATTCTACAACTAAAGTTGCACAAGTTCACAGTGTGTGAATTCAACCTACAATACTTTTAAACAAAAAGATGTCCTTGGGGTTTCAGTTCACCCAAAAAGATGGGGTTTAAACAGGCTGTATTTTACACTCCCCACAGGCACTGACCAAAATTTTTTTAAAGGCCCGCTTCCCCACCGCACTGGGCAAATACCGGTCGGTTGTGTGCCGTGCACATGGCTGCGGGCGGATAGGGTGGGGGTGTTGGTGGTGGTGTTTCTCCGCGATGAGGGGAGAAAAGCCCTCCTCCTTCACATTCACATGCACAGGTTCTGTCCGAAGACTGGACGGAAGAATGTGCTTGTAGAAAACCGAAAACCGTCTGAAAAACCTGCCAAAAACCCATGCCCTAAGGTCTTGTTCACACGGCTTAAAATGGGACGTATTTCAGTCCATAATTACGCACCGTAGTGCGCGAATTACGGCTGGACTACGACCCAGTCATCACGGTAATCCACAGTTCTCATAGAGAACTATGGATAACGTCTCCTCTCCCTGCTCGGCGAATCCGCCGCGTGGGGAGATAAGTGACAAGTCATTTACTAGCGGCGTATATGCGCCGCTAGTAATGATAGTCTATGCACTGGCGAGGTGCCGGCCCCGCTCTCGCGCTCCCACCCCCGTCCATATGGCGTAATTGCGGGGCGTAATTATGCCCCGCAAATAAGCCGTCTGAACATAGCCTAAGGGTCCCACTGATATGGTGCAAGATAGGAACTGGTAACAGGTGGGGGACTTCAGCTGTATCTGAAGTTGCCAACCCTATCCACAGCTCTGTATACCTGCCATTTGTACCAAATACAAATGTTTTGTAGAAATCTTACTAGAAACATTACTAGAATAGGGAATTGAATGACTATAATAATCTCTTCTTAAATAGATTCCAATCCAGCTGCACTGTGACTCAGGCTATTCTTTGCAAGAAAATGAGGAACAAGTTAAGCAGTAGTTTAAGCAGCTTTGTGGCGTTAGTCAGATAGTTGGACAGATGGCAAAAGGAAGTACGACCTGATTCACTCGTAATGTCCTCACTTTGAATTCCAGAAGTATTATCCTTTCCATGAACGTACCATGCACTAGAGTGAAATTCACTGAAGAGCACAAACCAAGAAAGTCAAAACTGAATTTCATACATGATTATTGGCTCAGAACTACATTTGAAGATTTCTAATAGACATGGCACATAGTTATCAAAATTGATGGCACTTTCTGTGCCTGCAATTACTGAAAGTCACTTATGGTCCATCAACAAGAGCAATGCCATACAATATTCATTTAGAGCCAAGCTGAGTCATCTGGATACCACAATGCAAATCAGGATAATTATAGTGCAGCATTTTTATAATTTTTGCTTCGTGAAGTTTATTGGCCCTTTCCCTTTTAATTTCAAATAATCAAAATTCTAATTCTGCATAAATTTCTACAACTTTCTGGGTTTTTTGGGAAAAAAGGTTTTAAAAAAACCCAAATGCACAGGGCTGCAACCCCCAAACCCCATTTGATTATGGAACTGATTTGGGAAGCTAATCAGCCCTCCCCCAAAGGGGGGTTTAAAAAATCCTGAATAAAACAAAAAAACCCCCCCGGGCCGGGCCCAAGTGGGCCCGCTTAGAATCAGCCCTTGTAACTTATATCAAGTCATTATTTTGATAAAAAAAATTTTAAACAAGTAAAAAATTTAACATTTTATCGTTATTTCATTTAGCACAAGAGACCCGGGGGCCGTGTTTAAAGAACCTTAGTGGTTAAAAACCGAAACCTTTAACACCACTATTTGGGGGTTTGCGGGTTGGTTAAAAAAAAAATTTTTTCATACATTTTTACCCTCGCGGGAAAGGGACTTTAAACCATCTAAAAGGGTTGGGGGGCCCCCCCCGGGGTGGAAAAAACCCCAGGGGGAAAAAACCCGTGAAAGGGGGACGGCTACAGGGGGGTTTTCCAAAGGACCCCGTTGGGGCTCATTTTGGGGAGGTTTTTAAGGGGGTCTGCAAAACCCCACACCCCCTAAAAAACTTCCAAAAATCGTCCCGGGGGGACACATGCCCTTATGAGTAAGCTTGATCATATGCGTTGGCACATTCCAGACCGCCAGCACATGCAAAGTCTTGGAGTCAAGCATGGGTGGTTCAGAGGAGGGGGGCATTTAATTTAAGATTTCAAAGTTTGCAAGTCCAGGAACGGGTAGACAATTTAAAAGGACAAAACTTTAAGGGGTGTAACATTTGGGTGAATTTTTTTGGGTTGAAGTGACTTTTTTAAAACCCATTAAGGACATTTTTTTGGGCCCGACGGAGCCCCTTTTTTTGAAGCCCTGACATTTTCCATTTATGTAAAAGAAACCCGGGTTTGAAAACTTTTCCCCTACCCTTTGTTCAGAAATGTTTTCCCCAGACACATTTTGTTTAAGTTAGTAGAAATTTTGGTTGTAAAACCCTTTGTTTTTTTGTAAAAAAATATCAAATATGTGAAAATTTTTAGTTTTTTTCAAATTTCAAAAATTTCTGCATGCAAGACAGATATTACACAAAATAGTTTATAACTATCACCAACCGAATGTCTACTGTAGGTTTTCATCATTTTGTAATGTCCTTTTATTTTTTTATTTTTTACAACAAATTTAGTAGTAATTTAAAAGAAAATTTGCATAATTGATCTTTTTAAAGATCCGTCCAGTTTTGACGTGGTTTTGAGGGGCCTGTATGCTAGTCCCCCATGCAGGGGGGGTTTGCTAGGTCCTAAAACATCCGGGGGTCGGGCCTTTGTGTTTTTCCCGCTCATTGTGAATGCGGATGTTTTTTTACAGAGAAAAACTTCTTTCCTGTCACTAATTTTCTGCAATCCCAACAGACCCCGTCCTTCCTCGCAGTAATGTACAGAAAAAATCCCCAATGACAAATTTATTTTTTTCAGAACTTTCACCTTCATATGCAATCCCCCTAAACAGTCACCAAAAAATTTCCACGATACAGGGAGAAATCTACCAGACAAGTGATTGTGACTAAAAACACCCTAAAAAAACCAAGCCCCAAACTATTACTATTAAGGTCAAATAATCCTGCCAGCCCCTGACCGAACGCGCCCCCCACATGGTTTTCAGCTGTACACGGCTCTGATTACATATACCCCCCCTTTCGGGGGCCCATTAGGGGTAGAAAAAGTTGTATGTAGACTTGCAGAAATAAGTGATTACCTGCTTTTAATTTGTAACTAAACCGAAGACGTTTTTTGATCGCGTCGTTCACTTTCCCCTTTTTCTTCTCATCGGTTAAACCCCCTTTAAAGCTGATTGCCCCCGGGCCAATCCCGTCCCTGAGGATTTGGACACAAATTTCTTAGAATCCTCACATTTCCAGAAAATCTTAATTTTGGATAGAGTCCACACAGTTAGGTATCAGGGGCAGAAGCAGTATATGGGGCAAAAAGGCAGGTTATGGGGGCCACAGGCAGGTATATGGGGCCACAGGCGGGATTGGGGGCCACAGGCAGTTATGGGGGATGAGGCAGGATTAAGAGACTGAGGCAGGTATATAAGAGCACTGAGGCAGGTTATAGGGGCACTTTAGAAAGTAATAGGGGCCAAGGGAGGGAGAGGGGGGCACAGGCGGAATAGGGGGGGCACAGGAGTTTTGGGGGGCCCCAGGAGGATTAGGGTATTGAGGGAGTATATGGGGCCACAGGCAGTTTGGGGGGACGAGGCAGTATATGGGGCCCCCCCGGAGGGTTTTGGGGCCAAAGGGAGTATTAGGGGGAAAGGGAGTAATGGGGCACGGCAGGTATATAGGGTATTGAGGCAGTATATGGGGCACTGAGGCAGTATTGGGGGGCCACAAGAGGTATATATGGGCACTGAGGGGATTATTGGGGGATTAATATTTGGGGCAAAGGCAGTAAAAGGGGGCACAGGAGGTTAGGGGCACGGGGGTATTAGGGGCAACAGGAGGTTGGGGGAAAAAGGCAGTATTGGGGCAACAGGCAATTTTATGGGGGAAGCAGGTATTGGGGGCACAGGCAGGTATTGGGGGCACGGCAGGTATATAGGGGCAAAAGGCAGGTTTTGGGGACGGCATCATATGGGGGCCCCAGGAGGGGTATGGGGGCACAGGGAGTAAATGGGGGCAAGGCAGTTTTTAAAAAAGGGGGCCACAGGCAGGCATTATAGGGGACAGGCAGTATATAGGGGGCCACAGACAGGGATATGGGGGCCACAGGCAGCATTGGGGGTCAAAGGCAGGAAAAGGGGGCCACAGGAGGCATTATAGGGGGAAAAGGGAGGGTATGGGGGCCAAGGCAGGCATTTATAGGGGCCCGGCAGTATATAGGGGGATGAGGCAGGTATATGGGGCCCCAGGCAGTTTAGGGCCCGGCAGTAATTGGGGCACGAGGCAGGTAAACGCTATAAAAATAAAACATTAAAACTCCCTTAATCCCCCCGGCACCGGGGCCCGTCCTCTTCAGCCCCGCGCTCCTGGCAGTCCCGGGGGCCACGGCCCATGAGCGCTGTGCGCCCCAGGACAGGCAGCTGCGATGCGTGTGTCATCGCGAGCTGCCGGTGAGGCGCACGGGGCCGCCGGTCTCAGCGCTGTGGGACCCGGCAGCCTCGCGGTGTAGGACTGGGGCCGAATGTCTGGGGGCGGGAGCGCTTGTCTCTGCCCCGAAAGCCCCCAGCTGGTGTGGTCCAGCGGCCACATGCAGTGAAGAGCCAGTCGGTGCTAAGGCCCAGCGCAGAGGTGGAGCCCGGGGGGACTCGGGGCACAGGGGGTTTTTTCGGGGCCCGAAAACCCAATAAAACGCCCAGGACCACCTGCCCCCATGAATGACTCCCTTAAAAACTCACCCCCTTAAATTTTCGAAACAGCATTAGGGGGTTTTTTATCCCAAATTTTGGTTTTTTACAGAAATTAAAGCAAAGTGGAAGTGAAATTTCAAAATTTCACTTTTGCAGATTTTCAATTTTTATCCATTACTCAATGAAGATGTAGATGTGGACCAGGGAAGGGCAATTCAACATCGATTCCCCAGATTTTAGTGGTTGCCATGTCACATTTGCAAAGTCCCTAAAGTACCAGAACAGGTGAAACTTCCAGAAGTCACCCCAATTTTGGATTAAACCCCTCATGGATTAATCTATGGGTGTATTGTGCATTTTGGGCGCACAGGTGTTCCGCAGGTTTTTTTTTAGCATTGACCCACAAAAATCAAAGCAATGCCTGTAGTTCTGCTATTGTTTTTAGGGTTTCATTTTTACAGTGTTTGCCCTGTGGTATAAATGACAGGATAACGTTTTCTATGCGGGTTTTTACAATTACAGTGATATCAATTTCATATAGTTTTATATGTTTTATTACTTTTACACACTTTGGAATCATGTTTTTGATCGCTTTTTATTTAATTTTATGAGCTGCCGCATAAACGAAAATCGCAATTCTGTGACTGTTTTTCTTGTGTTTTTTTAGTGTTCACCGTGAGGGTTAAATAACATGACAGATTTTATTTTATACATTTATTTTATTTTTTGTGTGTTTTACTTTTATTTTCACTTTTTTAAAAACCTTTTTTTTCCCTTTTTTTCACTTTTTCCCATAGGGGACTTGTACTGATACAAAAGAGATCAGTACAGAACTGCTATGTAGTGGTCACTATGGTAACTGTCAATCACAATGCCCGGCCATGTCCACAGGGTACAGCCGATCAACGTGACATCACAGACAGCCTGAAAGCCTTTCTCAGATGCCCAGTCTGTCAGGTAAGACCGAAGCAGAGAGCCCCAACTCTCCTGTCTTTCTCTTTGCTTCCACAATGGCGATTGATCGCGGTAGCTAATGGGTTAATCGCCCCTCCCCAACCCCTTCTGCGGAGCAATCGATGGTCGATGCCAATGCTATGGGTTGTATAGCTGATTTCCCGCAGCGATCATTATGTCCATTTGTGTTAACCCCTAGATGACTTGAACATAAGCTTACACTATTAAACTGGATTCTGTACTGAAAGGGCAACCAGTGCAGTGATTGACACAGGGTAGAGGCATCAGTATAGCAGCTAGAAAGGAAGATGAGCCTGGCTGCTGCATTCAGGATGGATTGGAGAGGGGAAAGGGGAAAGCTTACAGAAACTGATAAGCAAGGAGTTGCAATTGTCAAGATGAGACAATAACAGTTTTATTGTTTCCACAGAAAAGGGCAATAAGGTAAGGTTAACTTACCTGCCTACATTCCTTCAATGTCTTCCATTTGCCCCCATGTTGGTCCCATTGATGCTGATGACAGAAGGGCTGGACGTCAAGGGCGACATGTATGAACGGGGCTGCGCCAGAAGTCTGGCATCTTTTCAGCCGGACATCAGACGCAGCTCCGTTCTCTATCGTTTTAATTTGCCCGCACGCCTGCAGCACTTTGTAATGCGCTTGATTTGGGGGGGGGGGGGGGTGTAGGTATTAGGCAGGGCGCACTAGAACCGTACAAAGCTAGAGATTTACATCATCAGTACGGCCATTCCAGGTGCATTACTGCTGGATCAGATAAACCACTTTCAGAGTGGTTTACTTTAGCCAGAATTGTTTTCTTAGCGCTAGAATGCTCCTGATTTATGACCCACAGTAGTCCGGGTTCATAAATCGAGGCATTCTATACTATTGTTATGTGCTTTAAAATTGGCGTCTAAGCGCCATAAACCATAAATGTCGCCCCAAGTGTATATCATGCACAGCTGTCTGGTCAATTTCTGGATTTTCCTGAACAAACAGCCAATTTAGAAGTTTTGACTATTCAGTTAAAGTACTGTAGCTAATCTATGAACTTAGCCCTTTACTTGAATCAGCACCACCCTTTCCTCTTTGCCAGTTATTGTATCTTTTATGCTACCTGGTGCACCTGGGGATTACTATTTCTGCATTTTGACCCAGTAACCATATGACCATTTTACTAGCTCAACCCTTCCTTGTATTACTGGTATTGACCTTGGATTGTTCAACCATCCTTTCCCTGTTTCTGTCTAGTTATGCTCTTCTAGGTTGACCCTGCTTTCTCTGGTTCCGATATTGGATTTTGTTTTAGCTTAGACCATAGGCAAACCCACAGCAGCTACTATGGGTCCCAAAGTTTGAGGGGCAACTCAGATGCAATAACATTGTACCTTCTCACTATTTTGTGGTTCTCTGATATATAACACCACTGCGTGGTTCTCTGATATATAACACCACTGTGTGGTTCTCTGATATATGGCGCTTTAATTATTGATACATATGCTGCTATTTCTATTCCATTTCATGAGGTGATGGTGGGCCCATTTAATTTCGCTCTGGAACCCTGTGAATTTTAGTTCTGCTGTAGCATTGACGTATATTCTGCCTATCTGGTATATCTATTGGTTTATTTGCCTCATCAGGTCTGCCAGTCAGTAGCTATTCTGACTCTCTTATCTCCTGCTTTTTAACACAAACTTCCTCAGGTTGCTAACCACCTCTCTCTAAGCTCTAACAATGTCTAACAGCAGTGGCTGGGGTCATGATGTCACCCCCTGCTGTATCTTATCAGCAGCACAAGAGCTTGTTTATATTGGTTATTGATAAACTTTAACCCTTTAGAGATCTGTAGCCTTGTGCACTGCTGTTTAGAATCCTCCTTTCACTAATGTCCCTCTAACAGACGCAGCTAGGAATAGCAAAGCTGATTTACCATCCACTGCTTTAAAACCACAGCCTAACCAGGAAGTGGGAGCCTGACTGTCTGTGTCTCTGTGAAAATCATGATGAGAATACCCCTTTAAGTGATGCTTTGATTTTCTTTTTACATTTATTGAATAGTCTATATTTTTTGTCTATGTAATTTTGTCTATTTGTTCTTTTCATTAACCTTAAGTTTTATCTTCAATTCATTTTCATGACTGTGGGGTCCAGTGCCCTATTTTATACGGCCAGTTCAGAGATCTCTGTTCCTAATGTATTTTAAAACTTTTTAAGCTGAACATATGCAGTAATTTTACAATTTTGTAGCAGGGGTATCGTTATACCAACTTCCCATTTATTGCTGTTTCACACCATAAGTGAATGATGGCATACTGTAATATGATCGCACGTTGTAAACACAAATGGCTTTTGTTTAGCATGAGTCATTACACAGGTTTATAAAAAAAAATAAAAAATGTTTTTTTCAGATGCCATGGTTTTTTAAATGGATTAAGAATATTTTTAGGGTGCTGAATTAAAAAAATCCCATTCCTTTTGTTGAATGGTTTTTTGTTTTGGATAATCCATGAAAATAATGCATTCCCCCAATGCGCCTTGTGTATGATAACCAATACAATAGCTTTAACAATGTCTTAGGTAATGAAATAGCCCATATAATTATTTTGCATTTCAATTTGTAGGTCTACAATACAATAAGAGTGACTTTTTGAAGCCAAAATTCAACTTTGAATTTGCAGAGAGTCAACCCAGTCTTGGTTTATACCCAAAAAGTTCTGTCTTAATAAGTATATAAATACATATAAAAACTATGACTTCATCAAGAAGAGCCTGCATCAACAATCCTGATTTACTCTGCTATATCTGTGGTTAGTACATGGTTGAAAAACAAAGAAAAAATATTGAGTATACTTATTTTGGAGTACAGCTTGGAGATTAGAATAAGTTTTGCATTTATGCTATCTACAATACATGAAAAAAACTTTGAGATTCCTAGTTCACACGTTTCGATTAAAAAATGCCTTAAGCCACCCCCGGCTTTTTTATTTTTCTCTCTGGATTATGGAGGTCGGTTGGCCCAATGAGAAGTCTGAATTTGACGCTCGTGAGAGGTAAAAATAGAGTAGGACCACCCGCCTTGAGATCCGTTGTAAGTCGGGGTGGTTAAGCATTTTTTGATCAAAAGTGGTGAACAAAGGGAATCTCAAAGTTTTTTCATGTATTGTTGAATAAGTTTTGGGCTCCACATATGGTTCGATGGTCTGGAGAGAACCGAAAAATTACCAAGACGATTGTTATTTTTGTGTTGTAAAAATTAAAGCCTTTAATCGTTATAAGAAAGCTCAGTGGGATTATACTGATTTGGAGTCTGCAACAGGACCTATTCCACATGACAATGATGTTCCCATAGCAGTGTTTACCAGACTACCAAACCAGCCACTGTCGGACTCTAAAGAGAGGCAGGGATTGGAGTGTATGGCAGGTGGTAGCTGTGGTAGCTGCGGAAGCGAATTTGAGGGAAGCTCTTTGATGCCTCAGCCATTAAGCCAAAAAAAACTCAGGGGGACATGTATGAACAGGGCTGTGCCAGAAGTCTGGCGTCTTTTCAGCCCCAGATCTAGCGCAGCTCCCTTCGCTATGTTTTTAAAACGCTTGCATGCCAATATCAGGTGCAATACAGAGCGTCTGCAGCACTTTGTAATGCGCCTGATTTCAGGGGATGTGCGGGAGACATGGTACCCTAGAACAGATTTATAGCTTCAGTACGGCAAATTTAGGCGCATTACTTCTGGAACACGTAAACCACTTTCAGGTTTACCTGAGCCAGAAGTGTCCTTTACCCGCAGTAGAGCAGGTTCATAGATTCAGGCGCATTCTACACTATTATAATGCGCAATTAATTGGCGTCTAAGCACCAAAAATTATACATGTTGCTCTTAATGACCTGAATTGAGACTTTAATCTGTCCAAGCAAGCCTCTGAACCTTTAAATGTCCAGACTTGAATGAATGAAATTAATTTTAAAGCCAAAAGTTAAAATTACAGCCTAACAGACAAGAGAAGAGAGGATTTTCCTATATTTCAACCAAAGAGGAAGAACTTGTATACTGCAATGATATCCCAGGAATTGTACTTCAAAATGGACTTACAGAATATCGACCAGAAGACTGGCAGCTTTTTATAGCCAGCTCCATTACAAGCTTGAAATGTGTTCTCTTGCACAGTGGTAAGCGTTATCTGTCTCTTCCCATTGCTCACTTAACGAAACTTAAAGGGGTTTTATCATTACATTAAATGGTCTTCAGAATAAGAGGACAGTGAAAATAAGCAACTTTGCAATTGGATGTCATTTGCAAAGCTGCATTGTTTTCACAGGATCCCTTATCTTCGTTTTCTGTAAACGCTGATCCCCAGTGCCAGTCGGATTCCACCTCCTTTCATTTCAGTGGCGGACGGCTCTACTAATTTACATTCTGTCTGGTCCCAGGTCGTATTCACGGGAGCGTGTACTCCTGCCTCTCAGAATAAGGGGCCGGCAACAATTTCACTCTGCACAGCCAGCAGCTAAACAATAACCCTGCAGCTGCTTCTACAATCAGAAAACCGCAGAATTGTGCCCGGTGCCTAATGCTGCTGCATGTAAACATAGAAAGGAGACAGATCTCTGTGCTGCTCTGGATGAGTTCATAGAAGACTGGATTCAACTGTAACAAACCTCCAGCTGTGAGAGGAGAAGAGATCATTGCTCTGAGTTCATAGAAGACTGTCTAGACTGATCTCAAATAAACACACTGACTCGAGACTGAGCACGAACAGTGAAGGGGGGTGAGGGGGGATTGATGTCATCCCCCTTCAGTTAAGAAATACCCAGCTGGGAGGGGAAGAAACGCCCCTGGATTTGAGGAGCTGAGAAACTGAAAGTGCAATGAAACAAACGAACTGATGAAGCGATAAATCCCCTTTAAAGAAAAATATGAAAATGTAAAAATTTTATTACAGATAATTTGTTATCATGAACATTAGTGGTAGATTTGTCTTGATCTGAAGACTGTGAACTTCTTGCTTGGACAGCAAGTTGGATACACCAAATACCCATGCCTCATGTGCCTTCTGGATAGCAGAGCAAAGCAAAAGTGTCATGGCCTATAAGGGAAGAAATGATTGTTGGTGCTGTGAATGCCATCAAAAAGCTGCTGGTGGACAAGGACAAAATCATTCTCCCACCGCTTCATATTAGTCTAGGATTGATAAAGCAATTTGCTAGGGATTTGGACAAGACGGGTAATTATTTCTAGTACATTTGTGGATCATTTCCTGGGCGGTTAATGGAAAAACGAAAAGTTGGAATCTTTAATGGTCCTCATATTCGTAAACTCATGAACAATTTTACCAAATGCATGAATGACACTGAGGCTTTGGCCTGGAGTTTTGTCTCTGTTGTGAAGAACTACTTGGGTAATCACGAGCAGACAATTAAGAAGAACTGGTGCAAGATATGCTCACTAGTTTCAGAAATTTGTGAGTGAATATGAGCATAAGGATGCACTCCATAGCCATTTGTACAGATTTCCAGATAACCTTGGAGACTTCAGCGGGGAACAAGGCGAGAGGTTCTACCAGGATATGAAGGTGATGGAGGAGAGATAACAGCAGTCATGACTTACACATGATCGGGGGCGTAACTAGAAATAGCAGGGCCCCATAGCAAACTTTTCAATTCTCCTCTCCTCCCCCGGTCCATAAAAAAACCAAAAAAACCAAACAAATGTTCTGTCAAGAGTAACGGAAAAAATAGTGTACACCAGACACATCCCGCACACGCCACTCCCGCCCAAGACACACGCCACTCCCGCACACGCCACTCATATCCCGCACACGCCGGTCACACGCCAGACATATCCCACACATGCCAGTCACACACCAGACACATCCCGCACATGCCACTTGCACCCCGGGACAATCCCGCACCGCCCTGCACGCTAGAAAACATCCCGCAACGTACTAACACGGCATTTCATAGGGCCGGGAACCATCCCCCCACTTGCCTGTGGATAGCCGGGGCACATTCACACATCCCGGGTCTTTCGCCACAACATCCCAACCCCCCGAGGTCACATGCCAGCACCCTCCGAAATTGCCGGGTCCACATGCCGGGACACCCCCCCGCCTTTTCCCGGCCCAAAAATTGCCAGACACCTCCCGTTTCAACCGGTCACAGGGCCGACACCCCCCGCAAACCCAACCCTTACGCCAGAATTCTGTTTTTGGGGGTTCCCCATGTGGGAATTCCCCCACGAAGGTCACGCGCCACGCACATTCCAACCACAGGCTGGACCTTCCAGCTCACACCACTCCAGGGCTGATATTGTGGGCTGGGGTTTTCTTTGTTTTTAAAATTAGATTTTACTTCTTGTTTTTTTTTTGGGGAAAATTTTCCCCTTTTTCCCCCCTGCACTGCCCATGGTCATTTAATGTGGGATTTCACCACACACATCGGGGCCCCAAAACATATATTTTTTAAACCCTCTAAAACCCCCAAAATTATATATTCATACCCCACTTTAAAAGACACACAAATTATACATACGGGTCACTTAACCCCACTTCCCTTTTTTGCGGGCAGCCATCAGGCAGCCCCAGGGGGTCTCGGAAAGACCGATGGGAAAGGGAGGGGCCCAGTTTCCCAGTATGAGAGGCCCCCCACCCAGCAGTTTTGGACACCCCCTCCCCCTTTCCGTCCCTGTGAAACCAGCGCTGGATGCGTGTGAGGGGGAAGGGGGGCGGGCTTTGGGGGGCAGCTCGTGGAGCTTTGGGGGAAATCGTGCGCTCCCCTAGGATGCTCCTTTCTTATGCCCGGGGGCCCCCGGCAGATAGTTTCTGTTTGTTCCCAAAGCTGGGCAAACAGGGAGTGGGGGGCCCCGGGAGTTCACCCAACTGAAAAGTATGCTGTTTCCTCCTGACCCTGAGGCAGTTTAAGGCGTTTTAAACTTTCTAACAGCGGGAAGCGTGCCTTTAAAACGCTCGGGGCTGCAGGGCCCGGGTTAAAGGGGGAAAGGAAATGTCCTGGTCCCTCCCGGCGTGAACTGTTTATGTCCATAGGGGGGGGGCAGGGGGTGCCTTTTGGGGGTAGCAGAAGGGTCAGTAGCTGCCCGGGGGCCTGGGCCCCCCTAAGACCCCGGCTGCTAGTCTGCTCCCTTTGGGTTTGTTAGGGCCCTGCCCCTTTGTTTGCAGTATTTGTGATTGTCCTGTTGCACACAAAAAAGGAAAATATCAAAACGGTTTTTTGAGCCTTTTAAAATTTTTTAAAAAACTTTTTTCATATTGTATGAAAAAAAATCATGATAAATTTTTTTCCCTGTCACTATTAGAAATTTTTTTAACTTTTTTTTTGTATGATTTTTAAAATTTGTTTCCCTTATTTGTTGAAACCCTGAAATAATAATATTCTTGCAATTTGAACCCTTTTTCAAATGTGTTGCGAAAATTTAAAAAATTTTAACTTTTTAAATTTCTCGGAAATTTGGGGCCAATCGGGGTTTTTCTTCTTTATTCTCAATCAACACCTTTAAATTTAAAATTTAAAAAAAAACCCATTCGGGGCCCAAAACCCCTTGGCCCCAAAAAATCCCTGTTTTATCGGGAAATTTCTTTGGTTTTGAGCCCTAGTCTCATGATTGGTGGGGGACCCCAAAAAAACACCCCCCCCCAAACCCCCAATAGACATTTTTTACTTATCCTTTGGTACGTTTTTAAAGGGAACCTAAAAAGTGGTTTTCGCGGGGCCCTATCAAAAAGCAGGTTTTTGAAAAAAAGGGAAAAACCCCCCCGGAGCTCTTTTGATTTATAGGGTTATATGATAGGGAGAAAAAGTGAGCTCTGGATATATAGGGTTTTTTTGATAAAAGGGGGAGAAGTTGGGGTCTTGTTATAAAAGGGTTATATGGTAGGGGAAGAAAAGTGGCTCTGTGTATATAAGGTTTTTTTGGGACTCGGATTTGGATTTCGGGAAAAAAAGGGTGAGTAAATTTTTTAAACTGGTTTCCCTAAAGTGACAGTAGGGTTTTTTGTTTCCCCCGGCCCCACTTAAGGGGTTTAAAGGGTTTTTTCCCTGTATCGGGTGTGTGCAGGGGAAAATTTCCCAATATGTATGTTTGGGGGGTTTTGCCTTTGTTTCCCCTTCCCCCAACATTTTCTCTGCTTTTTTACTCGGAATCTTGCTCCAAATTATATAAACCCTTTAGTAAACAGAGCTCAGCTTCCCCTTTCACTGTACATCCTGTTTCATATATAATGCAGTTTTTAAACCACCGGGACAGGCCCCCCTTTTTTAAAGGGAAAACCCCCTGTAAAACCCATTTTTTGGCCGGATCAAGGTATGTAAACCCCTGTGCCCCCTTTAAATTTCTGGTTTAAGAAAAATCTTGTAGGTGACATTACAGTATGGCCAAAATTATCTCCAGTTTATTTTTTAATTTTTTTAAATTTTTTATTTTAAATATAATTTTTTGTAAAACCCTTTTTAGGAATTACCCCCAAAGCAAAAAATCCCTTTTTTGAAAAAAAATGGCCTTTTATTTTTTTAAAAACTAACAAAAGTTTACTTTAGCAACCAATCAGGCTCAGTTTTCCCTTTTGAAAATGCTCATAATGGTGTCGGGGGAAAGGCCAGCGGGGTGCTGGCCCCACCTCACAGCGGGAGTACGTGCTGAATAGCTCCCGAAAGTCATGAACTGTATGCCCCAAACAAAAATCGTTGAAATTGGTTTTTATACTAGACAGTTTTGAAAAATTTAAGTCCCTCTTTTCCCTAGAGGATAAAATAAGGGTTACTCAAGGGTTTCTGCCCCTTTCCTGTTCCCCCATGGTTTTGTTTAAAGCCCAATATTTTAACTCGGGCCCAAACCCCAAATTCTTAGGTTTGGGGCCCCACGCATGGGGAAAAAAAAAATTTTGAAAGCCGAACATTTTGTCCTATGCGGACCGTGTTTTTTCTCAATGTTTTTTTCGCGGTTTTAAAAAACCCGGGTTTGGTTTTTATTTTTTTGCCGTTGGCCCAAACTTTTTGGTTTATAGGGAAAAAAGGGACGGAAAACCACAAAACTCTTACGGAAAAATTAAGATGTTGGTATTCTGTCTTTTTTTAACTTTTGGAAAAAAATTTCCAAAAGGTTTTTTCTTTTGTGGTAGACATCCCCCAAAACGTAACTCTAAGGCCATGTTCACAGGGCTTTTTTTGGGGGGGGCTTTAATTTTCCCCCCGCAATTACCCCGGGGTGAAAGGTGGGGGAGCGGGGGCCGGCACCTGGGGCTGGCCCATTGACTATCATTTAATTTGCGGTGCGTATACGCGGCTAAAAAATTTGACTTGTCACTTCCCCTCCCCCCGTGGCGGATTGGACGGCTGCGGGAGAGGAGAGAAAATCATAGTTCTCTATGAGAATGTGGTTTAAACGGGAAAGGGGCGGGGCCGATTTCAGCCCGTTATTTGAGCAGAAAACCCCAGCAAATTTACGGGTTTTAAAAATACTTTCCCCAAATTTAACCCCTTTGTGAAACAGGGCCCAAACCCCTTTTCCTATTGGACCAGGAGTTTTAAAATTCAAATGAGAGAGTGCCATACGGGAAAAAGGGCCATGAAGTGGTGGGGTTAAATCAAAAAAACCATTTGGGGAAAAACCTTTTCTCAAACCCCCAAACTTTAAATTTTGGAAAATTTGGTCCCAGGGTCTTTTCACTTGGGATTAAGGTTGAATTTGACTTTGACCTGAATCCGAAACATAACACTAATAAGGAATAAACAGTGAATCCTCTCCAAAAAAAAAAGGGAATGCCTTTTAAGGCACTTGTTTGAGATGACCCCCTCAAAGAAAATCTTTTTCTTTTCCCAATTTTTTTTTTCATCAAAAAGTAGTTGTTTTCAAATAAAAACAATATTTTCCTTTTTTGTTTTTAGTATATTTTTACACTGCTTTAAAATTTGGATACCCAATCTGTTTTAAATAGAAAATTGGCAAGGGACTTATAGAACTTATTTTTCATGTATTACATATGATTCCAAAGTTTTTTGCTTTCGGAGTTTAAAATCACAATTTTTTTGTTTTTTATTTTTTATTTCCTGTTTTTTAAAAAACAGCTAAAAAAATGCTTTATGATTTTTCTAACCCCATTAAAATTTAAAAACGCGTTGATTTTCCAAGGTCGGGTGATGGGTATTTAAAGGATTTAAAAAATTAAAGTATGCCACAATCCCTTTGGGGGGAAGCTGCACATAAAACCCCCCAAAATCTTTTTTAATCCGGATTGCATACAAAGTTTAAATTTATATTCATTTGGGTTTTCTAATAAAAAGTTTAAAAACTTAGTGTGTAGGATTATGGGGCAAAATTCTCTTTTACCTCGTCCCAACCCACTGCAAAAAATGTCTAATTTTTTTTTTTCATGTTATTATATTGTTAGGTAAGTGTACCTTGAAAGGTGGAACCTTGGCACTGGAATCAGTCTGGTGCTTACTAAAATGTAGTGCCGAATCTAATGGACCCTCCAGTTGTTCACCAGGGAGCCCTCAGTGGGGAAATTTCAATTTTTAATGATCACCAATAGGAGGGGAGAAAACAATACCGGAAAAAAGGGACAAGGGGGATAGAAATTTTGGGCCCAGGGTAGGTCAAAAACTGGGGGGTCTGCAAATTAATAAATATAGAGGGTGAATTGGACCCCAAATGAAAAACCCCAAATTTAATATGTTAATCTGGTGAGGCAAACAGAAGGAGACAAAATAAGGGGGAAAAAGGGAAAGAGGCAGAGTTAAAATTTGAAAAAAACGGGGCCAAAAAACGGGCGGGCCCTTTTTTTGCCCTGAAAAGCGGAGACTTGGCCCCAAATTTTGGGGTTGGAATTATAATTATGCTCTCGGGTCCTAACTTTTAAAACGGGGCTCTTAATTTTTTTTTAAACTGATTTTTGCGGGGGAGAAGTCAGGTTGGGTGGGGGGACTGCTCCCCGGGTTCCACCCAAAGATTTTGGGGCTGACTTATAAAATTTGCTGGTAAAGTGCTGGGTTTGCTGTTACCTAAGGAAAAAGATTTTGCCCCCTGAGGGGTTGCGGACGGGGAGAGTAGAAGTTTCCCCATATATTCCAGGGTTTGGGTTTGGGGGTGTAGTGAATTTTTAACTACCCCCTGTATTTCCCAGGGGCTCAGAGAGCAGGAGTTTTTTTTTTCTTTTTTTTGGTTTAGGGTTTTTTTCCCGCTTCCCACTGGCTTGATTGCAGGGTGTGCCAATAAAAAAAGGGAAAAGAACCTTTATTTGGAAAAAAAACGCTGTCAAGTGGACTTTTGCTATGTTCCCAGAGGGGGGGGTTGTGGTCACTTTTATATTTATTTTGCCCTGGTGTATTTGGCCCCCAAACAAAAAACCTCTCCTCGTTCGGTTGGAAAACTCCTGTTTTTGAAAAAAAAAAGGGGTTATTTTTCCCCCCTATTATCCCCTAAATATGCGGGCCCCTTTTGAAAGAGCACACCCCCCCAAAAAAGGGTTAAACCTTTATTTTCCCCATATTCCCCCTTTAAATGCATTTCACCCACTTTTTGGAGGGAAATCTTCGTGGGTTTTAAAAAAAGAAAAAAAAAATTTTAAAAGTGAATCCCCATTAAAAAAAGGAAGCAGTCCTGTGTTATGGCTTTCCTTTAAAACACAGGCGGGTTTAACCTTTGGAGGCCCCATTAAACACGGACGGGGTTTTTAAACCTTTTTTTGGTTTCCATGGGGTTTTTACTTTAAAATACCCATTTGGGGGCACGCATTTAGGGGCTCTTTGTGGGGAAAATTTCCCTTTTTTTGGGCATCCCCCATTCTGAATCTATTTTCAGAAACCAACCAGTTTTCCCCCACCACAGGAAAAAGGCCTTTTTTACACATTTAATAAAAGCCCTGTGTAAATGCCTTTCTGTTGGAAGCCCGCCACAGAGGGGGTCCCCCCCTTGGAAAAGACCCCCAAAATGAACAAAATTAGCACTGAAAAAAATTTGTTTAGTTTTTGCTTCAAAGACTTAAATCAATAAAAACCCAGTGGGGTCGTCTCCGATTTTTCCATACGATTCATAGGCGATCCGCTCTTTAAATGGTGCATGGCGGGTTCTTATCGCATAACAGAGAACCCCCACACCCCGCCACAATTTCCAGGTTTCCGGGACACGGGGTTGAGATATCCGAAACCGGGCTACGGGGTTTCCTTTTAGTTTAACCCATGTTTTGATACCCAGGCTTTCAGGTAGGACCAGACGGTTCTGGGGGGTACCCACCGGCTGGGTTTCCCTTGTCCCCAATTTGCCCCCTGCCGAGTTATAGTCCTTTTTTGGGGTTTTGTACCCGAAATGGGTTTACCTGGGGGGGGAGGTTTTTTAGACCGGGCCCAGGGGGGGGTGTTGGGGGTGCCAAGTGGGTACCCCTCGCAGATATAAGCCGGAGCCAGGGTTTTGGTTTTTCCTTTTTTGATTCCCCCGGAAGGGGGTGTCATGGGGAGGAAAGGGCCAGTAACTTTTTCAAGCGCGCCAAAGGCCCCTTCTGCCCCCGTGCGGGCCCGGGGACCAAGCAAAAACGGTTTTTTTTTCTTTTTTAATTTCCTTTTGTCCCCGGAAACCCTAATTGGGTTTGGGGACCTCTCCGGGGGGAAAGGTTTTAATTTTAAACCTCTTGGAATATTTCTTTGTTAAGGGGTTTGCCCCTTAAAGGGTCCTTTTTTTTAAACTTTAAATCTTTTAATCTTGGGGTTTTATCAACGGCCTTCCCCATGCCTAATTTTCGGTCTTTTTAGTTTTTTATTTGCTACCCAAGGGTTGGTTTTTGACCCTTTCTTTTAAAAGATAAAAGGGACCCCGGTTTTTATAAAAAAAATGAAAGGGGAAAAAACTGGGGGAGCATTGTTGTTTCCCCGTGCCAAATGTGGGCAAGGGGGTTTAACCGGGGGAAAAGTATCTTTGGGTGACCTTAGCTCCCCCCAGGGGGGAGCGCCCAAAAACGGGGATACCCCTCCAAGTCAGGCCGTTTGTCCCCCAAACGGGCCCGGGGGGACTAGGGTGTCAAACTCATGTACGATTTTTGAACAGGGTAAGCTTAGGCTCCCTTTTTGAGGGCCCCCCTTTTTTAGGGCAGGGGTTCCCTAAGTGTTTAAACATATTTTTTGGTATAAATTTTTTAGCCTTTAAACCGTTTTTGGGTTTTGTGTCTTTAGAAGGGGGAAATTTTAACCTGCTGTGTTTTCAGGTCGGGTGCAATTTTTTTTTTTAGATTTTAATTCAACCCCGAGGTGCCAAAGGGAAAACAGCATGGGCTGTGGGTTTTTATTTTTCGAGGTTTTCCCATTTCCGTTTTTTCCTTTCAATTTGGGAAAAAGGGAGTTTTTCCAATATACACACTGCAAGGTTACAAGGTACCAAAGGGGTGAACAAGTGTGCGCCCGAAGGGCGTGGTTTGGTGAGTTAAAATCACCACACCCCAACAATTTAAAACTTGGGTAAGGTCCCTGGGGCTTCCCGGAGTCATTTTTCTCTGGGGTTTTTCCCATTTTTTCCCCTACTTGTTTTACCCAAAAATTATGTATGTAACCCCCCCTTTAAATTTTAAACCCAAAATGCCCCTTTGGGAAAACCCCCAAAGGCCCCTCTAAAATAAATTAAAAATAATAATTTAACAATTCCCTTATTTGGTTTTTCAAATTGGGCACTTCTTTTGGGGTTCCCCCATCTTCTTTTTTCTTTTGTGTAGTTGGGGGAACCTCTTTTCATCTCCTTTTTTCCATTCCTCCTTTCCTATGATGGTTTGGGTTGCGTTTTGCTTACCGTTTACTTTTGGGGGGTTACCAACTTTCTTTTTCTTCCCGGATGGTTTTTGTCTACATGGCAACCTTTTACCCAAGGCTATGTTAAAAAAGTTTTCTCTTTCTTTACACAAAATTTTTTTTTCCAATGTCCTCAGTGGTGGTTCTTGGGGCCCTTGTTGGGCTTTTGCCCTTTGGGTTTTTAGTTGGGGGTTTTTGGTCCTTTAAAATTTTGGTTTAAAAAAAGTTTTTCCCGTAAAAAAGCCAATTTTTTCTTTTGGGAAAAAAAAAAGTCTTTGGGCTACAAATCAGATTTTTAATTTTAAAATCTATGAGGGTGGTTCTTTTTTTCCCGGGTTTTGGTTTTTGAAAGGGTTTTTTAAATTTGGAATTTTTGGAAAAATTTTGGGTTGTCATGTTTGTTTTTCATTTGGGAAACTAATTTTGGGCCTTCTTGACTTGGGTTTCTTTTTTACACAGGGGGTGGCCATTGCATCCTTTTTTGTTTGGATTTTCTTTGGGTATTTCAGACACCCGACCTTAGTTTCCAAGGTCTTAGGGTTTCTTGTTCCCCTTCCCCGGAACACTATTTTTGGGGTTTTCCCCCTTTTTTTTCCCCTTTTTTCCCAATTTATTAAATGAGAAATTTGGATTTTTATACTTATCGTAAAATCCTTTCCCCATCTGATTTCCAAATGGGGGGAAAAAGTTCCCCTCAGTTCTTTTTTTGGTGCTTGATCATCTGCTGGTCCCTTTCCCCGCATGGTTCCTTTTAAAAACCCGGGGGAGCTTCTTAGGTTTCCCACTTCCCGGGGATTTGGAAAAAATTGGAAAATAAGCTCAAATTGGGTTTCGGTTTGGGGGGGTTAGGTTGGGGTGGGGAGGTTTTTTTTATTCTTTTGCTTTTGGGGTTTGTAATTAAAGGGGGGTAAACCTTATTTCCCCAAAAACTTCGGTTTTTTTCCTCCCAAAAGAAAATTTTTAAAAGGATTTTTAAAAAGGTTTAAGGACAAAAATCCAAACTTTGTAGGTTTTTGAAGTTTTCCTTTTTACTGAAAAAGGGGGTAAATGTTTTTTCTTGGGTTTGTGGGGGAAAATTTAAAAGAATTTTTGGTCAGCTTCCCCGGGAAAAGGGAACAGGTTTTTTTTGACTGTTTAAATTTGGGGTTGTGACGGGGCCCCCACTTTTTGGGGATCCGGTTTTAATGTGGGACACCCTTCTTTTTGGGATGAAACCCCCACTGGAGCGCAAAAGGTTTTTTTTAAAAAGGCTGTACATCAACAGAGATGATTTTTTTTTTTTCAAAATAATTTTAAGAAAAACTTAAATTTATTTCCTTTGCTGCCTTTTTTTTTAAAACTTTTCCGTTAAAACTCTTTTTTTTGTTTAGATTTGGTTTAAAACTTATTGCCTTTTTTTTTTTCCGGGGTTCCCCGACTGGAATACCAATTTAAAAACCCAGGTTGGGGGTTTTCCTTTTATTTTTCCACTTTACCTGGCTGTAAAAAAGGTTGGGGCCACTGGGCAAACCTGAAATTTTTT
The DNA here is from genome assembly GCA_025379985.1 of Phyllomedusa bahiana. NCBI lineage: Eukaryota > Metazoa > Chordata > Amphibia > Anura > Hylidae > Phyllomedusa > Phyllomedusa bahiana. The sequence continues at coordinate 12,226 of JAODAL010003784.1, read as the reverse complement.
TCAAAATGATTTATTGATTTATCCCCCTTCCCTTTTTTGTTAAAAGGGCCTCAAACATCTCCTGATTAAATTTTTTTAAAAATAACCCCGTGTCCCCTGTGAAATAACAATTTTTGAAGAAACTTTTATCCTTTAAATTTTTTGGGTTTTGTGTTTTCTTTTTTCCCTTTTGCTTTTGTATTATGAATCTGGGCCCGGGTTGGGTTACCAATGAGGCTGTTTCCCCAGCAAGTCTTTAATTTTCCATTTAAATGCTGTCAGTCAGAGGTGAACCGAGACACAAACCAAATTCCCAAAATTTGGGGACAACCCCCTTTTGGGCTGATGCGTAATTTCTTTTTAGGAAAAAAAAAACAGGAACAGCACAAAAAAGACTTATAAGGACTCCCGAATTGTATTTCAAAAGGGGGAAAACAAAGGGTTTATTAAAATGACATTTCGGGAACTGCTATGAAATTTAAAATGTTTTTATGTTTGGCAAAAAACAATTTGCCAAAAAAAATTTTGAAAAATCCGCAAAACATGGTTACGTATTTTTAATTTCCCTTTTGAAATATAAAGGGGGGACATATGAATTTGGGGCCCGCCCCAGAAGGGCTGGAAACTTTTTTAGCTCGAGATCCCAGTGCGCCCCGTCCCCTTTTGGGTTTTTAAATTTTTCTTTCACCCAATTTTTAGGTGATTAAGGGAAAACCCGCCCGGGGGGTTTTTTAAAGCGTTTATTGCGGGGGGGGTGTTGGGGGGGTTTTGGGGGGCCGGGGGGCAATTTGAATTTATTGAAAATTGCATTTAATTCCTTCATACAGCCAAATTTTCCCGGGGCCCTTTTCAAAGTGGTTTGCCTGAGGAGAATTTTACCTTTTTTGCGCTAGAATTTGGCCCGATTTATGGGGCCCGCAGTAGAGCCCCGGTTCATAAATAAGGGCATTTTTACACCATTCTTAGGCGCTTTAAAATTTTTCCGGGGCCCAAGCGCCCTTAATCATTTCATATCGCCCTTTTAAAGGCTACTTTTCTTTGGGTTTTTGATGAGAAAGTTGGGCCCTTTTTTGACCATTTGCTTTTAAAAATTTTAACCCCGCACTTAGAGTTTTAAATTTTTTATTGTTGCCAATTTTTTATGCGTGGGGTGTAAATTTACAAATTTTTGGGGGGCAAGGTTCCCAAAAAAAAGCTAAAATTTCGTATACTGAAACCAAAGACATTGTCTAAAAAAAAAATTTCAATTAAAAGGAAAAAAATTTTAGCTAAAAATAACACATTGTATGTGTTTTATTCTGGGCCGACAGAACCCCCAGCTTTGAACTCTGGTCGCCGGCCACGGCCGTTCTAACAAAAACAGCGGTTTCATCCATAGTTTCTTTATACTTTTTTTCACCCTTTTGGTTTTTTAAAACGTTAATTTTTTTGCTTGGGTTAATTGGGGTTCCCCACCCCAGTCAGTTTTCCTCAAACCTCCGGGCTAGTTTTAAAAATTTTTTCCTTGCAAATCTTTTTTTTTTGATTTTGGGCAGGGCTTGTATTCCAAAACCCGGTCTTTTTGGTTTTTCTTTCCCCCCCTTTTAACCCCCGTTCTTTTTTTTCTCTGGTCTGTTTTAAAAGGGTTTCCCGTGCCTTTCTGGTTCTTTGCCTGCTATTTTCCCGGTTTTCCTTTTTTGCCTGTAAGTTTTGCCTTTTTTTTACTTCCTTTTCTTGCTTTACTGTTACCTGACCTTGGCTATTTCTTACCGATTATTCCTCCCGCTTTGTGATTCTGTACTGCTTCTCCCGATGTTGCTGCTGGCTAGTTTGACCCTTTTGTTTTGTGTTTTTTGTTTGTTTTTTTTTGGGCCTTGTGTATTCCCCTACTTAGTGGAAACTGGGAGTCTTCGGTTGGGGGTTTACCTGTTAAGGAGTCGGGAAACCCCCAAAAAAGGGGAGGGACAGTGGGTTGGAAACAGGGTTTAGGGGCTCACTCTTTCGGGCTGCCCAAATGGGGTGCCCCCTTTTAAAAGGGAAAAGTAGATTAGAATTGAATTTAAAAATGATTACAGCTGGTCACTGAATTTAATCAGGTAAATGACTATGATAAAAGCGGTGGCTACACATAGAAAAGCTTCCTTTAAGGGGCCTAAAAAAGGGGGTTTTTCCGAAGTTAGAGAAACAATTTGGCAACCTTTTTTCTTTGGAAACCGCTCACATGTCCACCAAGTTGTTCTCTGGGGATTGCTGTTCAGGCCCCTTTTACTTTTTAAAGAACCAAAATGCCCAGTACCAGAAAAAAAACCAAATTTTTAGGTTTTAAAAGGGGTTATATTTGGCAGAAAAATGTTTTCTAACACTGTTTTTTCGATCCCCAAAAAACCCCTTTTAAGCTAAATTTTTTTAAAATTTCCCGTTGGGGCATTTTTAAGTTATGTGGCAGAGTAGATGCAAGAAGTTGTATGGGTCTGCCACTGGAATGTATGGAGCAGGGAAAATGTAATTTTCTGGAATGTGTTTTAAGTTGAAGACCTGGAGAAGGTTGATCTGATTAGTAATGGGGACAAGTTCAAATCCACTCCAGATCTTGAATTGATTGGGCTGAATGGGTGCCACTTGGATGAGCTCTTTAACAAAGGTGAAGAGCTGCTCAGGCTTTCACTCTCTCAGAGTCGAGAATAGCAGGTGCTGTTAACCTGTAGAACCAAGGGACACAGGTATTAATGCTAATGGTTGTGGTGCTGGGCAGCAGGATCAGACCGTGGTTAGTAAGGGATGTTAATGTTTAGTTAAAGTCTAGACCAGGCATCCTCAAACTGCGACCCTCCAGCTGTTGGGAAACTACAACTCCCATCATGCATTTATATAATCTATAACAGTGGGAATAATGGGAGTTGTAGTTTCCTAACAGCTGAAGGGCCGCAGTTTGAGGTTGCCTGGTCTAGACAGTCTAGGGTTTATGCTGTGGACACTGTACACGGATATGTGATGAACGTAGAAAATGCTGGCTCAGGTCAATATTAAACCAACACTGCGGTCCTACTGATGTGTACTAATGTACCAGGAACCATATAATCAGGGAGATGAGGATCCATACAGCTAATTGACCCCCAGATTGTAACATGATGTTTAAATATGCGCAATAGTTCTACAATTCTTATTTATAGTTATGAATGTGGAAACGAGCATACAAACAGCAAAATGATAAAGTAAATATATTGTACATTTTGTTATTTTACAGTTTTAGAATGATTCATCCCTTCATAATCCCATTTCAGAAATGTGAAAGGAAGGAAATGCAGAACATAAGACAGAATTTGAATCAGCTGCTGTGATGGCTAAAAGCCTGACAATGAAGAATCTGGCAAAACTGCATCTTTTTCCAAAAAGTCCTAAGTTGTGACATCTCTGTATCTGTCCAGTACACAGAGTGCCTCATAAACTGATACCTGTGAGAATCTTTAAAGCGGTTGTCTCACTACATTGATTCATCTTACCTCAGTCCTGTTTTCTTGGATTCACTTTGAATTCAGGGGCGTGTTTACTGGCTTCTACTAGGCTGCAGTAGAAGCCATGTCTGGAGCTATAGCAACCAGCACTAGCAGCCTATCAGGAGAGATCAAACAGGTCTGTAGCCATAGTGACCTGAGGAGCTGATGCAGCCCATACAAGAGGATATATGTAGGAATAGGTAGGATACTGTTAATGAACATATATTGCAAAGTGACTTTTTTTTTGCAAGATTTTTAACATAAAAAGCAATCCTTGTAGCGAGACAACCCCTTTAAGTGACAGTATTTTGCTATGCAGAGATTTTTACATTACTTGAGACAATGTCATTTATTCCCAGCTCAATTTCTATATAAATCAATGTGAATGATCACATAAAAGCATAAAAATGCATTAGACTAACCATATGAATGATCTTCAGATTGGGTTATGCATTAGCAGCTAGATGTTATACAAGTGGCAACCATGGGAAAGTATTAGGAAACGTCCCTGTCTGGATAAGCAACAAAGAGCGTGTTGTAATGATAGTTGTTAATAACTGTTGAACAAATAAACTCTAGACAATCAATCCTTGATATTTAGAAGTATTACATCACTTCACACTTGGTATGGATGATATGAAACATGGATGTGGTATAATATTTGTGCATTTTAGATAATGTATTTGTCATGGCGGCCGCGGGCGCCGCTGCCCCTGCGGCCGTTCCCCTGCCTGCTGGGGGTCCGGCACGGGCATCGCGGTCACCCGTGACCACCCTCCGGTGCACGCCGCTCCTGTCCGTCTCGGCCGCCGTGCGCATGCCTGCCCCCTTGGCGCGTGCGACGGCTGGTCTAGATTTAAAGGGCCAGTGTCCCGGTATTTGGCCTATTGCCGGGCGCTGGTCCTATATAAGGTATACGCCCCCAGCACTCACTGCCAGATTGTTGGTGTGTTTTCAGTGAGTTTGGAGAGTGTTTAGAGTCCGTATTGATTACCCGTGTACCAGTCCGTTCCGTTACGTTTCCTGACCTTGCCTGTTTGCCGCCTGCCCTGACCTTCTGCCTATCTCTGACCACGAAACTCTGCCGCCTGCCCTGACCTTCTGCCTGTCCCCGACTACGCCTTGGATTACGATTTTGTACCACGCAGTACCCCGGCCGCCACCGCAAGTACGTCACGTCAGGGGTAACGACCTGGTAGCCTCACGCCGCAGCAAGTCCATCCCGCTTTGCGGTGGGCTCTGGTGAAAACCAGGGGCTACTTAGACTCCGTTCCCTGGTGTGGCTTAACTATCATCGCTTGCGGTGGTCCAGCGAATCCACCGAACCCTCACAGTACAATCTGGCCATGGATTCCGCCAGGGTACCTCTGCCTGAACTCCGGGACGTTACGACGGCCGTCGCCCAGCAGAGCCAGCGCATGGTAACTTTATCAGTCACACGCTGGTGTCCCAGTTCCGGCTTCCAGTGACCCCTCTGCAGAAACCCATGTTTGTCTCCTCTGTCAGTGGCGAATGCCTCAAGGATGCCATTCGGTTTCTGCAACTGCCCCCTCACCTTGCAGTTTTGGCGCGTTGCAACCAGGAAACTGGGGGAAACTTCTCGTGCTGCCTTGTTCCTCTTCTGAGATCCTTCTGGGCCTTCCCTGGTTACAAGAGCATGCTCCGACCCTCGACTGGAACACAGGCGAGATTCTTCGTTGGGGCCCGGCATGGCACTCACGATGCCTTCGGGCACTCCGCCCTGCTCTACGGTCTGCCTCTGCAAAACCTCTCTGCCAGGTCTGCCTGCTCCTTACCAGGACTTTGCCGACGTCTTTTCCGAAAGACAAGCCGAGACTCTGCCCCTGCACCGGCCCTTCGATTGCCCTATCGATCTGCAACCCAGTACTACTCCTCCCCGAGGCAGAGTTTATCCTCTTTCAGTCCCGGAGACTAAGGCAATGTCTAAGTATATTCAAGAGAACCTCTGTAAAGGATTTATACGCAAGTCGTCCTCGCCTGCGGGAGCCGGATTCTTTGTCGAAAAGAAAGATGGAACCCTCCGGCCCTGTATCGATTATCGTGGCCTAAATAAAATAACCATAAAGAATCGATACCCCCTGCCTTTGATCGCAGAGCTTTTTTGGCCGCCTACTGGCGCAAAATTTTTTTCTATAGTGGATCTTCGCGTTGCTTTACAATCTGATTCGTATCCGGAAGGCGATGAATGGAAAACAGCCTTCAACACCCGTGAGGGCCCAAACTTCGAATATCTCGTCATGCCATTTGGGTCTCTGCAATGCTCCGGCTGTTTTCCAGAACTTCGTCAAGGGAGATCTTCCGCGACCTTCTTTTACGTCTTGTCATAGTCTATCGGGACGCTTTCTTATCTTTCTCCAGATCTAAAGACTCACCGCCACCACGTTCCGCCAGGTGCTCAGACGTCTCCGTAACCACCAACTTTATGCCAATCTGGAGAAGTGCCTGTGCGAGCGCACCTCCCTGCCCTTTCTTAGGGTACATCGTCTCGGACCCAAGGTCTGCAGATGGCCCCCTCCAAGCTCTCAGGGGTCCTGCAGTGGCCCCGACCGGTGGGCCTCCGAGCCATCCAACGCTTTTTAGGTTTTGCCAATTATTACAGCAATTTTTATCCCGCAGTTCTCCTCTCTGGTGGCTCCACCGGGTAGCCCCACCAAGAAGGGTCCCAAAACCCCAAATCAGGGTCTCCCGTAGCCCAAGAAGCCTTTAAGCGTCTAAAAGCTGCTTTCGCTTCTGCTCCTGTTTTTTCCTCGTCCGGACCCACATTTGCCCTTTTATCTTAGAGGTCGACGCCTCCTCAGTTGGTGCCCGGCGCTGTTCTTCTTCAGAGTTCTTCTTCTGGGAGATTGGGGACGTGTTGGATTCTTCTCCAAAACCTTCACTCCTGCCGAACGTAATTACACTATCGGTGAATCGGGAACTACTGGCTATAAGTTAGCCTTAGAAGAATGGCGGTCACTTCTGGAGGGGGCTCGCCATCCCATAGAGATCTTCAACCCGACCACAAGAATCTTCTATATCTCCAAGCTGCTCAGCGATCGAATCCTCGTCAAGCCAGGTGGTCCCTTTTCTTCCCCCGATTTAACTTCCTCTTACACTTCCGCCCGGTGAAAAAAACGTCAGGGCGGACGCTCTCTCTAGATCCTCGGACACGGTGGGGTTGGACCACCCCTGCACACATTATCCCTCCGGAACGCTTCCTCGGTCTTCTGTGGATTTCCCTTCTCCGGAAATATCCTCTTCCCTTTTTGCCTTCGGTTCTTTTGGGACATTCCTTCTTTACACTGCATCCTGGATTCACAATTCCTAAATCTCCCATACTTGGTGGCCCACTCTCATCAGGACGTTTGAGACTTTGTCTTGCCTACCTCTGTGCCCATGACAAAGTCCTCGCCTCAACCCGGTGTCTGCTTCAGCCTCTCCCGGGGCAGAGAAACCGTTTTTCCCATTGCTATGGATTTTGTTAGGACTACCGGCCTCATCCGGAAAACACGGTCATCTGGGTTGGTTGACAAATTTTCTAAAATGGCGCACTTTGTTCCTGGGCCGGGTTACCCTCGGCACCCCAGCTGGCCCAGCTCTTCTTCCACCACATCTTTTGCTTACACGGGCTCCCTTTGCATATCATCTCTGATAGGGGAGTCCAGTTTGTATCTAAATTCTGGCGAGCAATGTGTGCTCAGTTACGCATTCAGCTGGACTTCTCGTCTGCATATCACCCTCAAACCAACGGGCAGGTGGAGAGGGTCAACCAAGTCTTAGGCACTTATCTGCGACATTTTGTGTCTGCCCGTCAGGATAACTGGTCTGAAACTTCTCCCCTGGGCGGAATTTCTCCTATAATTCCCTAGACTCAGAGTCCGCTAGAGCCGCTCCCTTTTTTATTGTGTTTGGGTTACATCTCCGCCCGCCTCTCCCCCTAGCCGTTTTGTGTCACGTTCTTGCCGTGGATGCCCAAGTACGGGACATCAAGTCACTCTGGCAAGTCACTCGTCAGGGTTTTTCGCCCTTTTCTGGCGTAAAATGCGCCAAAGTGAGCGGTGCGCGATGTTTGGCGCATCAAATGAACATTTTTGCCGCATTGTTCAGCAGATCAGACACTTTCTAATACGACAAACATGTGGGGGCATTCTGGGGGCATTATGCGTGTCACACCACATTCGAACTATTAGACACATATATGAATGAAAATCAGGCGCATTACTGCTTGAACAGACCTATTTCAATGTGGTCTGCCTGAACCTGAGGAGTTGAAGTGAAGCTAGATTTGCTATTAGGGCAAAAAATGTCTATTTCTCAACTTACACCAGAACAATAATAAAAAGTAATAAATTAATTTAATTATATATATATTTTTTTTAAATATCATGTACAATTAATTTAAAAATATATAATATCCCAAAAATATTAAAGTATTTCCTACAAAATGTATTTCAAATGAATAGAATCTAAAATTAATTTTAAATTAAATAACCCACTGACCTATATTTTTCTGAATTATGTTAAAAATGAAATGTTGTTCAGATATTTATTTTTTTTATTCTTTACTACATTAAATGAAATTTTTATCAGATAGTGATCAGTGTTGAAATTCATTTTTGCTGCTCTCACCCTTTATTCTACATAAGGCAAGAGCCAGCACAGCACAGGTCTTTCTGGTACCTGTGGTCCACCAAGCAGGATCAGTACCATAGTTTCTATCACTGACATGCTATGCTAATGACTTTTCTTTTATTTCCAGCCTATCTATAGCCTTTTTACATGTTTGACACTTCAGTAATGTGCCAAAGTTCTGTAATGTGGCAAACAAGCAGGCGAGGCGCGCTGAACTTTAGAGCCCATTAATGAGCGCACATAAACTGTTTTCATAGATTCAAGCACATTATACACTAAAAACCAGTCACAAAAATTCACTTCGCACTGTCTATTATGTCATGTCTCCCAAAGAAGCAAGTATTTGTGAAGAGTAAAGAAAATGATACGTACTCTTCTACATTTTTGCAAATTTAAAAACTGAAAAGCATGTCGTGCATATGTATTCAGCCCCTGTTTGTTAATACTTTGAAGGACCACCTTTAGTTGTAATGACAGACACAAGTCTGTTGGGGGATGTCTCTACCAGCTTTGTTCATCTAGAGGCTGGAATTTTTGTCCATTCTTATTTGCAAAATAGCTCTAGCTCAGTAAGATTGTACTATTGCTATGTTATTGCTATCTTTTAAGTAGAAAACTATGGTTGATTCAGGTAGCCAAAATTATTGGAGACCACTGTTGGTAAACATCATCAACCATCACACCACTCTGTGCACAGAAGCTATATTTTATTACAGCAATAATCTATTAAAGTAAAACTACACAGTCGCGTCACATGATGATGAGTAGCTAATGTATATAGTAAGTGGCGTGTGCAGCATAGACAGCAGCTAGATGGGCTGGGAGTGACTTAAAGGGGTTGTATCATTACATTAAATGGTCTTTAGAATAACGGGACAGTGAATACAAGCAACTTTGCAAACGGATGTCATTAGCAAAGCTGTCTTGTATTCACAGTTTTCCTTATCTTCTGTTTCTGTTTACACTGATATCCAGTGCTGGTCAGATCCCTCCTCCTTGCATTTCACTAACTGAGAGCTCATTTACATTCTGTTCAACCCCTGGTCGGTCGTATTCACAGAGCTTGTATTCCTGCCTTTCACTCAAAGTAAGGGACTGGCAAAATTTCAATCTGAACAGCCATAAGAACCAGAATAAACACATGCAGGGCTTCTATAATCGGGAAAACGCACAATTGGGGTGTCGGTCCCTGCCTCCCTGCATAGGGGAGATCTGTGCCGTTCATAGAAAGCTGAGATCAGTGCTCAGTTTAGATTGAATGAAGCCTGTGGTATGTATACAGCTCTTACAAAATAAGACTGATAGGGAGAGATACAGTGACATGTGGACTCAGAGATGGGGGGGTGAGTCTCTGGAGCCAGCATGAACAGTGAAGGGGGGGATGATGTCACCCAACTGGGAGGGGAGGAAACGCCCCTGCATTTCTAGAGTTGAGAAGCTGAGAGCAGTATGAATCAGCCGAACTAAAGAAGCGATACATCCCTTTTAAAAGGTCCTGACAAGTTGTTGCAGATATCTGGAACCATGCTGACTACACCCCACAGCTGCTGGAGGATGCGTTGAGGAGGATCCATAGAGCAAACATGGCCATCAAGGTGGTCCCACAGTTCGGTTCAAGTTTAGGAAATTAGGAGGCCAGGGTAGTACTTGAAAGTCCTGGTCATGTTTTTCCAATTAATGTCAGACATTTTTAGTCATTGAACATGTCTCTTTGTCTTGCTGGAAGATCCCATCTGTCCCAGACAATCATCATGTATGGGTGTATATGATCTGCAAAGATGCATTCATATCCAGATTTGAGAGTCTCTTCCATATGGATGTGTGGCCTAAAGAATGTCATGAAAACATTTCCCAGACCATAACACTGCTCCTGTCAATGCCCATCTGTTCAATAAAGCAGAAAATGTGACTCATCAGAGAAGGCAAACCTTTGCAAATCAGTGGAGGTCCAATTCTGAGTATACTCTAAAACCTTTTCTGCTGATGCACCATTGATAACAGAGGAGCAGTGACCATTCATCTTCTTTGGAGCCCCATATCCAGTAAGGTTCACTGAACTGTTGGTTTAGCTCCTTGGTTTGATTTGGGGGTAAGCTTCTCCACTCTAGCGTGTCGGTCTACTCCTGCAAACCATTATAGCCGGCATCCAACTCCTTCAGTGGCAGATAAATTGTTCGTTTCCATTTTGCTTATTCAAATGGGGCTATTTTTTACTCCGATCACTTTCGTCACAGCAGACGTGAACAGTTCAAAAAACTGCGAAAATTTTCAGAACTACTGCAACCTAGTCCCAAGAGCTAATAACCATTCCCTTTTTTTCACTTTGGTTTTGAGCTTCTCCCATGACAACAAAAGAGGGGTTAGCCCCGGGCAGTTATTGCACACCTTATTTTTTCCACTGAGGGCCCCTCACAACAGTGCTTCCTTTGTGAGCTACGTACTGCCAAAGTCCCAAAACGGGAAATAGGGTAAAATGTGATGGACAACCCGTTTATTTCCATAGGCAAAAACTATTTAAAAAAATAAATTTAAAATTTTTTAAATTAGGACATAAATGTTTGATGCATAACCTATAAAGTAGACTTCTCATAGAAGATATTAATACTTAAAATAAATGGACCAGGCTCCAAACTCTTCAACCCTCACTTTATCTCCGCGGTATACTGAGTTTTTTTAACCCCTTAACGCCCTTTGGGGGTATCCATATCCCGTCGTTTTTTGGGGTTAACGCACCTGGACGTAGGATACGCCTGAGGATCGCGGAACTCTAAAGCGATCCGTGCGGGGTCCTGCTCCTTAAAGACCCCCAGGAAGGGAGAGAAGCCTCCGGGTTTCTGTGACGTCCAGACGCCCGGCCCCCTCCCTGTGGGCAAAAGCCCCGGGATCGTGACTCAGTTTTCATAAGGAACCAAAATCTAGCAAAAAAATTTTGCACGGGGTTCCCATTGAATAGAGGAAACAAAGAACTCTCTTCAAATCCCCTTTTGGAAAAGTAAAATAAAAATGGCAAAAGTGAAAAAAAAAGTAAAAAAAATGAAAAACAAGTAAAAACAAACACGAAAAAAAAAAATAAAAATACGTCAAACCCCCTTTTCCCCTTTTCAAAAGCCAATCGCCCCAAAAAAGATCAAAAAAAAAATAAAGTCCCCAATTTGGAAAGCCGCGTGGTAACGACCTCCCTAAAAAATCTGTCATTTTAATTAACCCGTACGGTGACGCCGTAAAAAAAACAAAAAAAAACAATCACAGAATTAAGATTATTTTTTCATCCCCGCAGCACAAAAATGGAATAAAAAGCGATCAAAAACTCCTATAACTCCAAATTGTACCAATAAAAACGCAATTCCCCCCAAAAAAAAAGTTTTTACGCTCTGTATACGGGAAAAAAAAAAAAAAATGTATAGCCTCAGAAAATAGCGATGCATAAATATTTTTTTACACACTAAAAAAACTTTTTTTTTTTTAAAGTGTTCAACATAAAAAAAAAATATATAAATAGGGATCGCCAAATCGTAGCGACCCCAAAAAGTAAAGCTAACTTTTCACGGGAAAGCACGGTGGCCCCGTTAAAAATAAAAATAAAAACACACTAGGGTTGCATATTTTCTTTACCCCGGCCCCCAAAAAATGGATTTAAAAGAATCAAAAAACCTTGTCCCCCAAAAATGATACAATAAAAGGCCCAAACCCCCTCCCCAAAAAAAAAATCCTACACAGCTCCCAACAAGAAAAATTTAAAATTATGCTCTCCAAACTAATGGGTTGCAAAAACTATTTTCCCTTTTTAATAAAAGTGTTTTTTTTGTATAAAAGAGTAAAACATAAAAAAAATACAAATTGGGTATCTGTAATGTATTGACCCCTGGTAAAGTACCATTTATATATACCGTTTCAGTGACCGCTATAAAAAATAAAAATAAAAAAAAACTACCAAATTGCTGTATTTTGTTCAAAAATCTCACAAAAACCTTTAAAAAAAAAGTGAACATAAACATCATAGCACCACATAATGGTACCAATAAAAAATTCAACTATCCCGCAAAAAAAAAGCCCAAAACAAACCTGCACACAGCAAAAAAAAAAATTATGGCTGTCAGAATAGGACAACATAAAAACGCAATTTTTTTATGACGTATTTCACT